>CAVNYN010272294.1:0-48470 GCA_963692815.1 Nyctanthes arbor-tristis | reverse complement strand
TGGTACAAAAATAGTTCTTTTCACTTGTATCACTCCAATTTGAGCTTTTCACCTATATGAACCATATTCACACAAATTAGGTAGAAATCTGCTCGATTTCATATAGAATTGCATAAGTTAAGAGAAGTATTTTTGCATATAAAATACACTTATCAATAAACATGCACAATAAAGGGAAGCACGCAGGAGGCACGAATCTACGAAGTCAGTATTTTCCACGCCAAGACAATACTAGATCGTAAGTGCCACGTCACATATGACGTTGCCACTGATTTCATCTCATACAGTTGCCATAAATTCGAGCCAGAGGGGATTCGATGCAGGCACACGTTATACGGGATGTAGGTGAGATAGGTTTCAAAAAACAGTGTGAAAGTTGCAATACACGTTTAAGAACATGAACTTATGTAAAAAGTTTTATTTTATGAATTTGATGTGTTAAATGGTAATGATTGTTTCTAATGCAGCTCAAATAGGTTAAGCCGATACCAAAGAAGTACATTTCGCGTTGGTAGAAAAAGGAAGCCAAGTTGAACTTAGTGTTCCCGATCACCCTCGCTCATTTTTAGGTTCATAGATATGTCGACCGTAGCCGCTAGTTGGCCGATAAGAACCACATAGTAGCTTTGACCGAAGCTGGCACTTCTATGATGGAGAAAATGCTGGAAGACTTGTATCCGATACTACCCGACCATGAAGACAAGGTAATCAACGAGTAAGAGATGAGCATTTAGAGTGATACAAGACAAATTGTTGTCATACATGACCTGCAGCCTACAAAATGCAAAAAGAGAGGCAAGTGTCTGAAATATGCTCGGGAGAAAGCCAAGTCACAGGGCTTTTGATGATGCGATGTGCGTAAGATAGTGGGCCATACCCATCGTACCTTTGAAAATGTTTGGCCAAGGCATGTTTATTTAGTAATGCATACATTACTTTGTGTTTCATTTACCTTACTCTCGCAGCTTCAGATGCTATTTGGCCTATTGAGCGGGGATGACGGGCATGATAAACCATATCATTCGATGCCAATGAAGGTGCCAATGAAAATTACTCTGTTGACCCTACAATTGATAGTAACACGTTGAAGCAATGCATCGAAGGGTTGTTAGGGGACGAGTTCTTTGGTTAGGTATAGGTGTAGATGCTTTTCCAATACTTAAGTGTTTTACATTCTATAAATACATATTGACTAAAAGTGGTACTCATATATATATGTGTGTGTATATATTTGTTCTTATATCTAGGTTCTCTGTATAGACAACATGTGGACATAATGTATGCTATCAACCCTCGTCGTGGTGATTAGAGCCCGTGTTGTTAGTATGTGAGTGGCTATGGATTATTATTTTCATGGCATCTTGGAAGATTATGTATCAATGATGAACATGTTATGTAATTTGTTTTATTTATGCACTATTTGGCTACGTGATGTATTGTGTTGAATGTATGCCAAATTGGGTTTGCCTTTGGTGGATTTAATGGTTTTTGTGAACATACATGACATGTTGACATGGTGGAAATGCTCAAATTTCAATGGAAACTCTGCCGAATTTTCAGGCTACCAATTACATGTACGACCTAGTTCTATTCAAATGTTCAAGTTTGGGTTTGATTTTGCTAAAGAAGCATGTTGCCATTTGTCAGACACTTTACGAATCACAAGATTTGGATTAAGCGTGCCAAAAGTATGCACTAGTTTAAATATAATAACAAGTAAACTAATTCAAGAAGTTTATGAAAAACCCTTTCCATGTCGTGAAACCAACTAGAAATATGTTTCACAATTTCCATTGTCTTAGATTCAATTCATTACAAAAGCGGCAAACAAATATGCCGAATACATGTTTAAGTGTTACAACAGGTTAGATGTTTAACATGCAATGCATTTACTACATATCCACTAAATAACCTTCTAATGGCATACCCCCTGTCACTCACTTCAAACATGGACTTCGAAAGAAATTCCAACTTCCTTCTCATTCGAGATACATCACACTTTTCAATCAAATCAAACAGATTTTCCCCGTCGCCTTCCACAATGCCCTTATCTTTGTGGCCTTTGTGTTGCTTGACTCTCCATGTTCAAAGGCTGGAGGGCCGTTTTTCCCCTCATCTGACCATCAAAGTGATCACATTCCCAAGCTGTGCATCTAAAAAACAGCCTCCATTTGTTTTCGTTATCCTTATCGAACATAAACCATGTCTAATACCCAACTTTACGTGTATTGCACTTGGTCAAGTAGGGACGATCCCCCAGTATGTGATCGGGATCCTTGCAGCTCCAGCATGGACCTCTATTCATATAACTCAAATCGTGGAGTATAGTTATTGCCACTACAAAGTACATATATTTCTCTTTTTACCTTTAGTCAGTGACCTAATTGAACTATATTTTATTATTTTTACATCATGAAAACTAAGCCAGACCAACCAAATAGTTCGGTTTTGGTTTGGTCTTGATATTATAAAATAACCTAATCATTATTTTCTCAAAAAATTATTGGTTTTTGGTTTGGTTTTCTTAAAACCACGACCAAACCAAATCACGCCCAAACCTAATTTGGATGAACTCTTTATTTATAATTTCAAAATGAATGTAAAGTCAAATACTGGGAATCTATTCATTTAATTTATAGGTCATTGAGAAATTGCATTTCCATTACGTTAATAATACAACCAAAAAATTGAAACCATATACACAACCAAAGTTATATATATACACACACCTAAAAACATGATAGTTTCCATTTCACTTTTTCTCGTCTAAAAACACTTGTTAAATCGGGATATCTCATCTTGGCCGTTGGTTTAATATATTAATCTTGACAATTGATTTCTATTTTACTTTTTAATTTTATTTACCTTTTTAATTTATTACCAATTTATAGATTTCCTTTTTATCTTTCATTTCTTTTTTTTCATTTCTCTTTTTTATATTATCACTATATTTTTCAATTTTTAAATTCAATCACCAAATCAGATTTTATTTTAACTAAAAATATCTCTATTTCTTTATCCACATTTTTCTCTCACCCTACATTTAAATTTTTCAATCATTATCTTGATTAATTTTATTATCAATCGATTTTCTTAATTTTTTATTTCAATTTGTCTCACACCATCAGATAACTTCTGGATTAGTTTCAATATTCGCTAATATTCAAAAAATCAAACCTGTCATCGAATCGGAAAAGCTAATAGTTCAATATCATCAGACTTATTTTAATTAAATAAATTTAAAACAAAATTAATTTTTACCTAAAATAATGTTAAAATTTTATTCCTTTTTTAAAAGCCATCGAAAATAAGATTTTGGGCATAAAAAAGGAATCCAACATTGGTTATTTAGTGAAACGAATTGACACCTATATTAAATTACTTGGAGAAGGGTTCATAATAAGGCCTTAACTTATGGGCCTTTAGTTTCAACAAAATTTAAAATTTTAATGGATCACTATTTTAAAAAAGTTTATTGTGAACAGGTGAACCATATCAGCCTTTATCTCACAAGTCGAATTGTTCTCCAAACTGATTCTAGTGTTCACAAATGTTCAACAAATCAAACCTGTCGTCGAACTAAAAAATTTAACGGTTCAACGTTATCGGAGCTTTTGATTAAATAATTGAGATAAATTAATTTTTACCTACAATAATATGAAAAAATAGGATTCGATTTTATAATTTTTTGATCTTCACCGTTAGAAAAATTGTTGAAATTTTGTTCTTTTTTTAAGAGTAATTGAAAATATGACTTTGGGCATCGAAAAAGAATCCCACATTAGTTATTTAGTAAAATGAATTGAGGATGTTTGTCTATATTAAGCTACTTGAAGAAGGGTTATGCATAACAGGGTCTTAACTTATGAGCCTTAAACTTTCAAAAAGTTTAAAATTTTAATGGATCTTATTGAAAAAAAGCTATTGTGAACTATATTTGTCTTTATCTCATACCATCAGATTATTTTTTAGATTGATTCCATTATTTGAAATGTTCAAAAACTGAACCGGTCATCGAACTGGAAACGCTAACAGTTCAAAGTTATTGGACCGATTTTAATTGAATAATTAAAATAAATTAATGTTTACCTAAATTAATGTGGAAAATGAACATTGGATTTTATAATTTTCTGATTTTTACCTTTTAAAAAAATATTTGAAATTTTATTTCTTATTCAAGAGCAATTAAAAATATAACTTTGAGTATAAAAAAGAATTTGATATTAGTTATTTAATAAAAAGAATTAAGGATCTATGCTTATATTAAACTATTTGGAGAAATGTTATGTAAAATAGAGCCTTAGTTTATGGGCCTTAAGCTTGTAAAAAGTTCAAAATTTTAATTGATCATTATTGAGAAAAAGTCTATTGTGAACTGTTTCCATCTTTATCTTACACCGTCAGATTATTTTCCAGATTAATTTCAGTATTCACAAGTGTTCAGAAACTCGTACCGCAAAAGTTAACTGTTCAAGGTAATTGGACTAGTTTTAATTGAAAATTAAAATAAATTAAATTTTATCGAAAATAATGTGGAAAAAGAATATTCGATTTTATAATTTTTTTATTTTTCGAATTGATCCCAGTATTTGCAAATGTTTAGAAAATCAGGCTGGAAAAGCTAATGGTTCAACGTCATCAGAATGATTTTAATTAAATAAATAAAATAAATTAATTTTTACCTAAAATAATTTGAGAAAAGAACATTCGGTTTTATAATTCTTTTTACTTTCTGAATTGATTCCAGTATTCACATATATTCAGAAAATGGATAGAAAAAGCTAATGGATAAAGGTCATCAGATCGATTTTAATTAAATAATTAAAATAAATTAATTTTTACCTAAAGTAATGTGGAAAAAGAACGTTCATTTTTATAATTTTTTTATCTTTACTATTTAAATAATGCTGAAATTTTGTTCTTTTTTTAAGAGCAATTAAAAATGTGACTTTATGAATAGAATGAGAATCTTACATTAGTTATTTAGCGAAAAGAATTGATGTATGCCTATTTTAAACTATTTAGAAAAGTGTTATGCATAATAGAGCATTAACTTATGAGCCTTAAGCTTTTAAAAAGTTCAAAGTTTTAATGAATCCTTATTGAGAAAAAGTTTATTGTGAACTATATCTGTCTTTATCTCATACCGTCAGATTGTTTTCAGATTGATTCCAGTATTCATAAATATTTAGAAAACTAGGCCGGTCATCGAACCGGAGAAGCTAACAGTTGAAGGTCATGAGACCGATTTTAATTAAATAATTGAAATAAATTAATTTTACCTAAATTAATGTGGAAAAAGAACTTTTGATTTTATAATTTTTTTTATGTTTATCGTTTAAAAAAATTTTTATTCCTTTTTAAGAGCAACTGAAAATATGACTTTGAGCTTAGAAAAAGAATCACACATGAGTTATTTAGTAAAAAGAACTGATGATGTATGCCTATATTAAGTTACTTAGAGAAATGTCATATGCATAATAGAGCCTTAGCTTGTAGACCATATACTTTCAAAAAGTTCAAAATTTTAACGGATCGTATTCGTCTTTATCTCACATCGGATTGTTTTCCGAATTGATTTCAGTATTCCTAGATATCAAAAAATCAGACCGGCCATCTAACTAAAAAAGCTAAGGGTTCAAGGTCATCAGACTAGCTTTAATAAAATAATTGAAGTAAATTAATTTTTATCTAAATTATTGTGGAGAAAGAATATTCGATTTTATAATTTTTTTGAATTTTTTAATTTAAAAAGATGTTGAAATTTTATTCGTTTTTAAGGATTAGCTGAACATGTGACTTTGGGAATTGAAAGGGAATCTCACATTGGTTATTTAGTGAAAAGAATTGAGGATATGTCTATATTAAGCTAGTTGTAGAAGGATTATGCATAATAGGCTAGGGCCTTAGCTTATCGGTTTTGCCAGAAGACCGCCGCCCAACCGCTGATCTGTACAGATTTTTGCCACTGAACCGGTTCGGTTCGGTTTCAAACCTTTTTTTTTTCTTTTCTTTTCTTTTTTTCTTTTTTAAGAATCAAATGCCAAAGCCCATGTTTTTCTCATGGAATGCGTTACCCCTTATGCATATACATAGCGAGATTTCTATGCGAATTTAAAATTTAGAGCATATAAATACAAACGAAATCATTCATAAAACTAGTAATAGTAAATACTAAATAGTAATTCAAATACTTAAAGAGTTAAGAGAATTAGAGAAATAGAAACTAAAAACTAATTCAAACATGGATTGAAAATTTGAATCTCTTGGCATTTAACAAAGGCTGTTAACTATTAACTTACCATATAGTACTAATAGGTGTATAAATTCTTCAAGAGTCCAACCCTCCAAGTTTATAAAGTACAAAACTTTAACTCGTCTAAATATCCAAAACTAGAAAGCAACAATCACAAATTCACAACTCACAATTGAAAATTTCACACCATTCACCAACATTCACAAATCACATTTCACAATGCACAATTCATCACAAGATGACAATAATAAATCTACAAATCACAAATCCATTGAAATTATATATATAAACCCCCCTAAAATCGCAATTCACAAATCCACAATTCAAAAATTAAAAAAAAAAAATCAAATCCATAAGTCCATAACTTCCAGTATGCTAGTAAATAGCAATGGAAAATTCAAAGGTTTGAAGCTATAAATCAATGTTTAAAATATGCAAATAGCATCCATAAAATCACAACTCAAAACTCCATTCATTAACTCTTTGAAGCTTCTCTTTTTTTGTACTCTTGTAAATTTGTAGATTGTAATGTCATCTTGCTCCAAATCTCTGTAGAATGCAATTGTAAAAGTGTATAAGTCTATAAGTACAATACATCATTACATGAGTAATAAGATTAAATAAAATGAAAATATTAAATATAACAATTAGTTTGATTATTTACCCCTCTTGCTAAGTTGTCAAATCCCATCAACTAATCTTTATTCTCTTGCACTGCCTTCCACTTTCCATCATCATTTTGGAGTTCTACATCAAGACAAGTAGTTAAGTAATTATATCCAACTATTTTTGTGATATGAAAAGTTGAAAACTAATATAAATAAGAAAATTTCCAATATCAAAGTCTAGAAACTACCTTCTTTCAATTGGCGGTAAAGCTCATGATCCTCTAAAGTGAATCCCTCTAAATTAGGTGAATCATTTAGCCAATTTTGAAGGCAAACCAAGATCCCCACTGTTTTTGGACTCAATGAGCTGTGAAGCGCATCAAGAAATCTTCCTCCAATACTAAATGCACTCTTCGAAGCCACAGTAGAAACTTGAACCCCCAACACATCTCTTGCAAGATTTGCCAAAATCTGATACTTGTTTCCATTGGCTTACCACCAAGCCAAAACATCAAACTGCTTTTGCTCCTGGTCTTCAGTAGCTTCTAGCAAATATCTCTCAACATCATTCTTAATTTCAATAGATTCTTTAGCTGCCTTTTTCTCCTTCCACTTGGATAGTCGACTACTAGAAATATCCAAAGATGGAGATGACTTCATAGCACTTTCACTTTGCACCTGAATGACTGTAGAGCCCCCACTCCCACCATTACCGCTTTCTAAATACCACTCGCAGAGAGAAGTTAGGGTTCCTTTCGCTTGCTTAGCCATAACCACGGATATTGCCTCATCCTTGCACAAATCAAAGAAACAATACTCCATATAACCTAACTTGTACCACGGGTCAAGAACACAAGCAACAAGCAAAATACGATTAACTGTTCGCATATCTCCCCAATACTTGTCAAGCTTTTGTTTCATGTTAAATGCCATAGGAGCCAACAATGAATCACCATTGTCACACCATTGATCCAATTCAACCATAAGAGAGGTCACCTCGTGAAGAAAGGCGCAAGAAGTGACATTCAAAGAGGAACTAAATGTCAATGTCACACTGTAAAAGTTTTTTAGAAAATTTACAAATGCGGCAGCATTCTTCCAATCAAAAGATATGGGAGGCCCAAACCTCACTTGATTTGGAACTCCTCAGGTTGGAAATAATTCAAGTACTGAGCATTTTCTTCTTCCAACCTATCAAATGCCTTTTTATACTTCAAAGCTGCTTCCAAAATCAAGTACATCGAATTCCACATTGTAGGAACATCTAAGAACACTAGAGCTTTGCAATCAATGCTCTCATGCTTAGCCTATGCTTTCAGGTTCTTAGTTCTTGCCAATGATGACTTAACAAATTTGATTGCATTTCGAATATTGAGAATAGATTCATAGGCACGCATAGCCAAATTCAAGATATGAGTGCAACATCTAACATATAGAAACTGTCCGCCCATATTACGTGCACCTTTATCCCAACCCAAACTAGTTAACTTATGTTTCAAGGTCTTTAGGGCCTTATCATTGGAACTTGTATTGTCAACAGTGATTGTAAATACATGTTCAATCCCTACATTCTTTCAAACATCCCTCAATAACCCTTGCAATGGTATCTCCCTTATGATTGGCAATAGTACAAAAGTTAAGAATTCTCTTCTGAAGGTTCCAATCTAGATCAACATAGCGTGTCGTTAGCACCATGTAATTAATATTTGAATGGAAGTCCAAGTATCAGTTGTAAAATAAATCCTTGGACGATGGGTAGAGTAGTATTTTTTTAGTGCATTTCTCTCATCCATATATAATTGATTTATATCTCTCACTAGAGTTCTTTAGGAATGAGGAGTAAATTGGGGGCAAACTACAGTGTAGAAATACCTAAAACGTTTACCTTCAACAAATTAAATGGTAGTTCATCCACAACCACTATTTTTGCATATACATTCCTAACTTCTATCTTGTTGCACCCTTTGGCTACAAGTTTAGCCCCATGTTGTTTATAGAGTATCAAAGGCTAGAACTTTCTGCTTCTTATCGGGGACTCTACGGGGATTACTTTCTACACTAATTTTCAATGTGTACCAACATTGTACTTGTTCCATTTCTCTTACTATCACATGCATATTCAACCCCACAATAGTGGCATTTGGCTCTAATAATTGTTGTTTTCTTATTGATAGTTGAATAAATCAATGCATCCACGTGTTTATACATCTCCCCACCCATCCCTTTATATAATAATGCCAACTAGACTGGAGTCCCTTTATATAATAATGCCAACTAGATTGGAGACCCCAGTCTAGATAAATAGCATTACTATTAAGTATTAAGTGATTTATGCGGCATATTTATTTCTCATTCACTCGAAATTAGTTTAGAAAAATTAATTAAAACATGATTATCTATTAATTCACTTTTCCTTGGCAAATCAACTTCTTAGCTGGTAATAGATTTAGCATTTCATATCAAAACAGCCTTTAAACAAGACGGTCTGGATCTGCTGTCCCTAAACCCCGTCTCGCTTGTTGTACGTCCAATAAAATCGTTACACGTGTTTAATTAATTAATTAATTAATATTTGATTAACTATAGAGAGTAATCTTTGAAATGCATCAATCAGGTCATGAAAATAATTCTTCTTGTAATTCTAGAGGCAAAATCACTTATTAAGCCTTCTTCTTCAACTTTTTTTTTTTTTTGGGGCGGGGCACATACATCTTATATTGTGTCTTGGTTGACAACCAAGTTGAGCCAAATGAGCATACAATTGATCCAAGTACATGTGAAGGGCTCTGAAAATGAAAAAGCTGCAATGGTGTGGGTAAGTGTAACAATGTTTTTTTTATGAGAAATATGGACACAAGAACCACAACCACAATTCTTCATCAATCTGTTGACCAAACAAAAAAACGAGGATCCCCCAGCCTCCTTCCATACCCTTCATGCAAATTCACATTGAAAAATTACATGCATAGCTGTCTCTTTCTTCTCGCAAAGTAAACAGTGCTCTTCACATGAAATTCCTCTTCGAGTAAGGTTGGCATTTGATGGAACAGCCTCATAAAAAAGCCTCCACCAAATCTTCACTTTAACCAGGACTTTAATTTGCCACACCTTATTCCACTAGGTTTGGAGGCCTGATTGTCCACTAGCTACAACATCAATATTCAAATTTATGATAAGCTTATACCCGTTTTTTACCGTATATTCCCCATGATTTTCATAGTGCCAAATAAGCATATATTTGGCTCCCATATTACAAACGGGAATAGAAAGGATCACTTCATAGTCAGTTGGCCAAAAAAACTGCTCAAGACGAGATTTATTCCACGTACCTAAAAATGTAATGAGATTTGCCACCTTTGCTACATCACCATTGTATGGGGTAAGAGGTCGAAAAGATGGACTTTTCGGAAGCCAAGGATCTATGAAGGGATTAATGCTTTCACCATTGCCAAAGCGCCATCTTGTTCCATTTTGAATCACATTCCTTCCCCAAAGAATACTCCTCAATGCAGTACCATCCTCATTCTTATGGTTCGCTTCAAAGAGATTGCATTGTGGAAAATCTTTTCCTTTTAGAAGCCTTACCACAGGCGAATCTGGATTGTTTAAAGTACACCAGGACTATTTTGCTAACATCGCTTGGTTGATTGCTTCGATCTCTCTGAATCCCAAGCCTCCGTCAGTTTTAGATTAAAAAAGGTCGCCCATTTGATCCAGTTCATTTTCTTATGATTGTCAACTCTACCCCACCAGAATTTGCTAATGGCTCTTTTGATAGCCTCAAGCACTGACATGGGTAGCTGAAATAAGCTCATTATGTAAGTTGGTATTTCTTGGAGAACTGCCCCAACCACAACTTCTCTCCCTACGATTGAAACTGTATTAAAGCTCCAGCCTTGGATTTTCCTCCAAATCTTCTCTACAATCATTGAAAAGGCCACATTTTTTGCCCCAATAAGTAGAGGGAAGCCCAGGTATAGGCTACAAGCTCCTTCATAATGGATACCAAAGTATTGGGTAATCTCCTGTCTGCAATCATGATTCACATTTGGACTAAGATAAATAGAAGATTTCTAAAAATTTACCCTCTGCCCAGAGGCTTCTTCGTAGGTTGTCAACACCTCCTTTATGGCCTCCATATCTAATCTCACGGCAAGCAGAAACACTGAGGAATCATTTGCAAAAAATGAGTGATTAATTCTAGGAGCATTGCATAGGCAACGGAAAACTAAAAATAAATTTTCATCCTCAGATTTCTTCAGGAGACCTGATAAATCTTTGGCACATAAAACAAATAATTAGGGAGATAAAGGGAACCCTGTCTTAATCCCCATGTAGGGATAATGCATCCTTCTAGATGGCCATTGATAAGAATACAGAAAGAAACAAAAGATATGCATTGCAAGATCAAGCTGCACACATTTTCACCAACCCATCTTGTTTGGAATTTTCGAAAGAAAGGACCATTCAGCTCACCTCATCTTGTTTAGAATTTTCAAAAGAAAGGACCATTCAGCTCGATCATAAACTTTTTAATAAATGTCTTCTAACCAATCTTTCAATAGATATCAAAGCCAACCAATTCAAGTCTTTCCTGTGACATGATTGATCTCAAGTAAGATCTTAATTTAGAAATTGGAATTTGAAATTAGAATATTCTAGAAGGTTCTAGAATATTGTGGATGGAAAATCGTGTCTTCTTTTTTTTTTTAAATGAAAAATGATGACATTTGGAGTTGATTATTTCTTGATGGTTGCGTCTCTTCTACTAGACACAATTCCAAAGGTTGCTTCCCTTTATGAGGGTTGTATCCTTTGAGATTCTACTAGACACAATTCCAAAGGTTGCTTCCTTTTGATTGTATCCTTTGAGAATGTGTCTTTACAACATCTATAGATAGGAATTCATTTGCATTATTCATTCATTCAATTCATACGCTAATTAATTGTTGCGTAATCATTTCATATTTCTATTTTGTTTGTTTTATTTTTGAGTCCATTTGAAGGAAGTTCAGAATACAAGTGGGTTCGTAAGTTTGCATAATTTGGAGTGCTCTTATTAGGAGACATAGTCATTGTATCTTGGGAGGCGAATACAGTTAAACCGTTAGCACTTGTATGTGGCATTATTATCGTCCTAACCCCTAAGGACAAAGGGTCGAACTTTTGCCTCGATCCACTTCATTTTCATGCATTTTTCAATTCCACATTTCTTGATGTTGGTAAGTTGCAATTTTATCTGAATTTATGCACGTGAAACATACATTTTCTAGTTTCTAGAATATAATTTGCAACTATCGTGATTTTTCCCAACAAATGTGCCTTTAGGGATGTATAAATCCATTACATATGAAGGTGAGATGAGAGCCTAGAGGCCATCCCTCTTTTGTAAGAAAGCTGAGATTGGAAGATATAAAAACTAAATGGGTAAATTTCACAAAAGGTCCCCAACCTTTGCACTTAAAATTGCCTAGGTCCTTATCCTTCTTTTTAGCGCGTTGCGTCCTCAACCTTTCATAAGTACACGCCACAGGTCCTACTAACGGAATCCATCCAAAATTCTGTTAAGTAATTAATAAAATTACCTTTATACCCTTATCTTTTATATTAAAACAAAAGAATAATTCAAAAATCAAAAAAATATAAAAACAAAAAAGGAAAAAAAAAAACCTGATAGGGGCAGTGAAGGAGGGAGTCTCCCCCCTTCATCTGCCTTTTCAAGCAGAAAAAAGGGGAAGAACCCCTTCCCCCCAACTGCCATTTCCGACAGTGAAGTTCACTGCCAGAAATGGCAGTGAAAGGGGGGACTCTCCTCCCCTTTCATCTGCCTTTTCAGGCAGAAAAATGGGAGGGGATATCTTCCCTTTCATCTATCTTTTCAGGTAGAAAAAGGGGGGAGACCCCCTCCCTCCCTTTCACTGCCATTTCGGTCAGTGAATATTGCTAGAAATGATAGTGAAATGAGGGAGTCTCCCCCCTTTCAGGCAGAAAAATGGGGGAAGACTCCCCTTTTTTCACTGCCATTTCCGGCCAGAAATGGCAGTTTTCAGGCAGAAAAAAGGAAGAGACCCCCCAATGGCAGCTGGGGGGGAGGGGAGGGGAGGGGGAAAACATGTTAGTTAATGAAATGTTATTAACAAGAATATAAGGAAATGGTTCTTTACCTTTAATTTTTTGGCAATTTCAACTTTAGCTTCATATTTCTTATGTAGAATTCATCTTTAATTTCTTTTTTTGTTTAATTTTCTCCATTTTCATAAGGTTATTTTTGTCTCGATTAAAAATCTATAAAAGATTGCAAACGAAATTTCAAAATCTATATATTAATTAATTAAATGAAAGGAACTACGAACCGCAATTTTCCTGTCTATTTTGTTATAAGTGGGGATATTCTGGTCATTTGCCTTAATTCGTTGGTAACTAGTGTGGTAAAGAATACTTTTTCCCCTTTTATTATTTATTATTTATGTATTGTTATTATCTAATTCTTTCCTTTCTTCTCAAATTTCTCTGCCTCTTCTTATGGAAGAAATCTTACGCGATTTACTTCTCTTTCAAAACTCTCTGATTTATTTTATTGTCTAATTTCTATCCTTCTTAAACAACTAGTTATTTCACCCGTGCGTTGCACTAGATGATAATACCAGATAATATAAGTAATTCAAGAAGATTAAGCATTGTTCGGTGAAATATGTTTGTCAATCTGCAAGTGTACGGGTCGAACAAGTAATATAATGGACAATGAGTTCGGGTTATCTTTCCCATGAGGAAAGACTTAAGTACTGAGAATCTAATTCACGCTCTAGTTGAAACGATCGAAATTTGGAGTTTATTTAAGATTAAACTAAATAAAAGTAAAACTAGTAAAATTAAGCAATTAAAAAAGTGTAAGTTATTATGAAAGTCTTCTCAAGAATTTTGGGAACTTGGGACTCACAATTTCACCACCATTGATTTCCCTAGCCACTCGTTCACTGATTCAACAAAAATCACTCCTAGTTAACGATCGAGTTTCACGTAATTAATTAACGGCCGCTCTACAAGTTAGTTAATCCTACCAAATTAGCCCCCACCTATCTCTAAATGAGCGTGTTAACAACCCTCTTAAGTGCATTCATAACAAGAAACTCATGTAAATATCCCCGAAGTTCAATCTACGTGACCACACTAAGCACAAGCAAATCTCTTTGTCTTGTCTAAATTAATGTTCTCTATCGCTTAAATCTAATTCATGCATTCCTCTCTCGAGTTCAACACAAGCCATTAAACATCCACCCACCGAGCTCTAATAGGCGAACACAATATAAAGCAACGACAAAGAATTAACTAGAAACCAATTCAACAAGTCAAATCAAGAAACATGTAACTACGGTTCACAACGGGGGTTCATTGTTCGTCCCAAGAAAAGATGTTTAGTTACTCATAGAATTGATAAAATTAAGCATATGCGAGTAAGAATACATCACCGGGTTTTGATGAATAAAGCTGGAGAAAAAGATGATTGCACCAATATTTCTTCACCCCAAAACTTCACTCAAAAACCTAACCAAACTTCTATATAATCTCGAGAAAACTCAGTGTTTCAATGTATAAGCGAATGTATATGTGAAGGTGTTCATTGAATACAAGCCTAGACCCCTTTTCTAAGGTCCAAGAAAGCATAAGAAAAGAGCAAAATTGTGTAATAAGTTTGCCACGAAAATAGTTCTAATTAAAGTAGGAAATTATAGAAAAACAAATGCGAAATTCCCCCATGCGGCCGCGTGGACTGCTGTCCGAGTTTTTGTCTATCTTCTAATCCTTGGTTTCAGCATCGTGTGGCTGCATCTTCTTCACATGCAGCCGCATCGAGTCCTCCGAGTTTTTCCATCACGCATGTAGCCGTATGGACGGCCGCACCCAGGGCGCATATCATTACTGCCTACTTTCTGTCTGCGCATGTGGCCGCATGCCATCTGGCGAGTCAATTCTCATCCTTCAATCGTTCATTTTGGCCACCAAAAACCACCAAACTTTGTAACTCGTGCTAAATTGATCCGAATTCGCCCAGATTGACTTCCTTTTGGATTTTACCCTATAATTCACCAACTTAAACATAAAAACAAACTTTTAAACAAAATATCATATAATTAACAACATATTTAGGGGGATCTAAACACAACAAATAACAATCTATCAAACTCCCCCACACGTAGACTGTTGTTCGTCCATAAACAACGAACAAAACAAAAGCAAAAGCACAAAAAACACAATACTTCAGCTTTCATCACATATGGGGCAACAAGTCACAATATCCCATCTTTTAATCAATTCGGATTAAGCCTGCCTAATAAAAACTCTCCCAAGTAATGCAAGAGTTTTGGGAATTTCACTCTTTTTTTTCTCTCTTCAGTACTGTTAACCCTTTGAAACTCATAAAATGTCATGAATAAGTGCCTTCAAGCAACCGTTAGAATAATAACACAAACTTTTGCCTGAAATGGCATAACCCGGACAGGCTGACCCTCACGGATAAGTTCACTCTTCACTCAAGTGTTTAAAGGTTAAGTGTTTACGCTCAAAATTCTATCCACAAGAAAGTTCTGCCATAAGCTTGCAAAATTTCTCATTCTCCACCACTCAGATGCACATGCATGACACAAATTATAAGGACTTTTAAGGGTTATAATGGAGCTAAGGGCTAAGGTGGGAAAATTTGAGAAGTGAGGCTAATAAACTGTTACACTAGTGGAACACAATTTATAACATTTAAGCACATTCATCTTGTGAAACCACTACTCCCTTCATCCTTTACTCTACTAGCATTACTCATACAGTAACAACATCCTTTTCCAACATCTTTTTCCTCTTCTCTATTTCAACTATAATATTTGATCGTTTATGTGTGTGTAAAGAAAAACAACATAGGTGCTACCCGTAATACGATAATGGTCTACACAAAAAAATCTAAGAAAAATATTGAAGAAAATTTTTGGAGTTTGTATTAGGCTACTAGTGAATAACACACGGGAAAATATATTACATCCGATAAACATAGCTAGAATAAATGACGAACGAATATACATGCATTACAAAACTTATAGTAGAATTTTTTGTTTGGCCATCTTTAACACAGATCATAAGTTTCAAACCTTTCCAATTTATAACTATTGAAGTATCTATATAAAATTATCTATGAGTGAACACCAATTTTTTCTAAAAAGTGTACATGTGATTTATTGCCCCATTTGTGTTTTTTTTTTCACTTTTGTATAATTTTTCATAACATACACCTTCTACAGATTAAATATTTTAACATGTTAACATAATTTAATTAGTGTTTAAAGAACTGAACCATCATGACCAAGTCAATTCGAAAAATAAGGAATTGGCTAATACTGGAACCAATTCGGAAAACAATCCGACAGTGTGAGATAAATACGGATACAGTTCACCGATTTACAATAAAAATTTTTCAATAATGATCTGTTAAAATTTTGAACTTTTTAGAAACTCAAAGCCCATAAGCCAATGCCCCATTATACATAATCCTTCTCTAAGTATCTTAATATATGCATACATTTTCAATTTTTTTCACCAAATAATCAATGTAGGTTTCCATTTCTATTCCCAAAATTACATTTCCAATGGCCCTTAAATTATAATAGTTGATCGTTTACGTGTGTGTAAAGAAAAAATATCGGTGCTACTAGTAATGCCATATCTTTTATTAATAAAGATAAAAAATAGTTTACAAAAAAAGGAAAACATTGAAGAAAAATTGCGAATACTGGAACCAATTCAAAAAATAACCCGATCGTGTGGGATACCGGTTCACAATAAACTTTTTTCAATAATGATCTATTAAATTTTTGAACTTTTTGGAAGCTCAAAGCCCATAAACTAAAGTCCTATTAAGCATAACCCTTCTCTAAGTAATTCAATATAGGCATACAACTTCAATTCTTTTTACTAAATAACCAATGTATAATTCCATTTTTATGCCCAAAGTCACATTTCTAATAGTCCTTAAACTATAATATTTGATCGTTTATGTGTGTGTAAAGAAAAATAATATAGGTGCTACCCATAATACGATATCTTTCATTAATGAAGATAAAAATGGTCTAAAAAAATAAAAACGAAGGAAAACATTGAAGAAAATTTGTGAATAATAGTACCAATCCGGAAAACAATCTGATGGTGTGAGATAAAGATAAATACAGTTCACCGGTTCACAATAAGCTATTTTTAAATAATGATCTATTAAACTTTTGAACTTTTTGGAAGTTCAAAGCCTATAAGTTAAGGCCCTATTATGCATAACTCTTCTCAAAGTAGTTTAATATAGGCATACATCCTCAATTTTTTCATTAAATAACTAACGTAGGATTCTTTTTCTGTACCTAAAGTCATATTTTTAATTGCTCTTAAAAAGGGAATAAAATTTCAATATTGTTTAAATGGTAAAGATAAAAAAATTATAAAATCAAATGTTCTTTTTCATATTAATTTAGATAAAAAATAATTTTTTTCAATTATTTAATAAAAATTGGTTCGATAACCGTGAACTATTAGCGTTTCCGGTTCGATGACCAGTCCGGTTTCTGAACATTTGTGAATACTGGAATCAATATGAAAAACAATTTGATGGTGTGAGATAAAGACGAATACGGTTCACAATAAACTTTTTCTCAATAATGATCTATTAAAATTTTGAACTTTTTAGAAGTTTAAGGCCTATAAACTAATGTCGTATTATGCATAACTCTTCTTCAAGTAACTTAATATGAGCGTACATCTTTAATTCTTTTCACTAAATAACCAATGTGGATTCTTTTTCTATGCTCAAAGTCATATTTTCAATTTCTCTTAAAAATGGAATAAAAGTTCAACATTTTTTTTAAACGATAAAAATTAAAAAATTATAAATCGAATGTTTTTTCACCTTAATTTAAAAATTAATGTATTAATTATTTAATTAAAATATGTCCGATGACCTTGAATCGTTAGCGTTTCCAGTTCGATGACCAGTTCAGTTTTTCAAACATTTGTGAATCTTGGAATCAATCTGGAAAACAATCTGACGGTATGAGATAAAGACAAATACAGTTCACAATAAGCATTTTCTCAATAATGATTCATTAAAATTTTAAAATTTTTGTAATGATCTATTAAAATTTTAAACTTTTTAGAAGCTTAAGACCCTAAGTTAAGGTCCTATTATGCATAACCCTTCTCTAAATAGCTTAATATGAACATACATCCTCAATTCTTTTCACTAAATAACCAATGTGAGATTCTTTGTTTATGCACCAAGTCATATTTTCGATTATTGTTAAAAAAATGAACAAAATTTCAACATTTTTTTAAATTGTAAAAATAAAAAAATATAAAATCGAATATTTTTTTCATATTATTTTGGATAAAAATTAATTTATTTCAATTATTTAATTAAAATCGAGCAGATGTCCTTGAACCGTTATATTTTTTGATTTGATGACTGGTCCAATTTTCTAAACATTTGTGACGGAATCAATCTGAAAAATAATCTGACGGTGGTGTGAAAGAAAGACGGATACGGTTCACTTGTTAACAATAAACTTTTTTTAATAATGATCCATTAAAATTTTGAACTTTTTAGAAACTCAAGGCCTATAATATAGGTCTACATCCTCAATTCTTGTCACTAAATATCCAATGTGTGATTCTCTTTCTATATCTAAAGTCATATTTTTCAATCACTGTTAAAAAAGGAATAAAATTTTAACATTATTTTAGGTAAAAATTAATTTTGTTTTTAATTATTTAATTAAAATCATTCGGATGACCTTGAACTATTAGCTTTTCTGATTCAATGACAAGTCTGATTTTCTGAACATTGACGAATATTGGAACCAATCCAGAAGTTATCTGACGTTGTGAGAAAAATTGAAACAAAAAATTAAGAAAATCAATTGAAAATAAAATTACTCAAGATAAGGAGTAGAAAGTTTAAATGTAGAGTGATAGAGATTTGGAAAAGTTTTTAGATAGAATGAGTTCCATGTAGATAAAACCAACGACCGAGATGAGATATCCCAATTTAGCAAGTGTTTTTGGGTGAGAAAAAGTGAAATGAAAACTATCTTACTTTTAAGTATATAAAGATATAGATTACCATTTAATGGTGGTTAATGTCGATCATATCTATCATCTAACATCTATTTTTGAAACATAAACAAATTAAATAGAATGTATTAATCAGCTACAATATAATAGCCAAATTTCTTCAAAAAAAATTAATTTAATATAGCCAAATAATTACGTATAATTTCTCGTTGTGAATTTCCTTAAAAAATAATATAAATACGACTTATATAATCTGAATTGGATCTTCCCATGCGACGCCCATGTGATAATCTAGTTAATTAGAAAAAGAGTAGTTTTAATTTTTCAATAATGCAATTTATTTTTTTCAACCATACTAATTATTTTGAGATTTTACTTGAAATTTTTTAAAATTTTAAACTAAGACTGGACAAAAATGCCCTTGTAAAATGGAGAAAATTAAATAAAAATGATGTGATGATAAACTCTGCAAAAGAAATACGAAGGTATGGATGAAACTGACAAAAAATTGAATATATAGACCATGTATACTGTTATAACACAAATTATAACAAAGTATAAAGGTTCATTCGCATGTAAAGGTCCGTTTGGTATCGTTTATAATTATATTACTATATAATATATTTTGAATTTGAATTTTTGGGACATGTGACTCAATTTGATTGGTTAAATTTTGTTGAAAAGTGATAATTTATTATTTGATGTAATAATTAATAAATGTTGTTAGTTGATATAATGGGTGTGTGAAGTGTCAATTGTAAAATTTGACAAGCGTCTCAAAAACTCAAAATTCAAACTATATTATAAATCATACCAAACGGAGCATTCATACACAAATTATAACACAAATTATAATATATATAAATCAATTCGAAATACATATTTATGTATTTGTACTATTATAGCACAAATTATACTTTGTCATTTCAATATATGTATGTATATATATACATACATATATATATATATGAAATTTGCTAAGGAGATAGATAAGGCTCCTGTTAAGGAGAAAGATGGCTTACGTGGCGGAAATCTAACAAAAGCGGCCCCCTGCCAACATGGGGGCGCTTTTGTTAGATTTCTGTCATGTAAGCCATAAGGTTCCTTAACAGGAGATAGATAAGGCTCTGTAGTCGGACCGATATATATATATGGGAAAATGTTAGGAAAACAAATGTAATAACTACTAAACGTTGTGGACATGTAATGAAATTTAGATATGGTACAAATGGTAATTCAAAAAAAGGTGTAATAGTAATATGACAAGTCCTTTTAAAATGTCACAGGTCTCATATTTCATCAATTTTAATATAACCACCCTAAATTTTTTCTATTTAAGCAAATAGCTCCATTAGTTAGTTAGAATCAATTACAATTTATTTACCCTGTGATCGCCTAAAGCATGTATTCTATTTAGAGCATCTCCAATGATGTAGGGTGGATTGCTTCCTACATGGCTAGAATTATTGAAAATTAATATAAGATATCATGTGAATTACATGAAGTAACGGACACTTGTCAACATATGAGTAGTTGATACAACAGTGGGGAAGAGAGAGAAAGAAAAAATAGGAGAGTTGATATATGTAGACATTGTTTATGACATTGTCTACTGTTGCAGTATTCACAAAGTATTTTTGGTTATAAATAGAATTAGCTAGATTTTATGAGAATTGTTGATGTCAAATTTAGCCTTGACTCAACAAACGAATTTATTTACGCGGGAAACTTGTGTTTAAATATATTTGAGCAATAAATGTGGAAATTATGGTGAGGTTGGTGAATTTTCAAAGAGAGTAAATGAGAAAAGTAAATGTTGAGAAGACAATGATATGTTACAAATAAGGAGGATCCGTCTTTATAGTAGACCTCCTTTTATTTATAGCATAAGAATTTATATGTAATGATTACAAGTTTTAAATGCTTAGTCAATGAGGAACCTTGCAAATATACCTAGCTGGAGTAGATGTCAGGCTTTTTTGACTAATTACAAGCTAGTTGCTAGCATGGGAAAGACAAATACCAACTTTATAATAAATGCAGCTGTCACATTAGGTTTAAATGATAAGGTGTGCAAGTTGGCTTGCAAGTTGCATCACAGCTAGTATGTATGTTGAGCTGTGTGATGATTTTGGTTGCGTCAAACCTGCGACCTTGCAAGTTGACTTGATGGAGCATGTATAAAAATATGGCAGCTCATTCACTGGGTGCATAAGCTGACCTCATACTTAGATATAAACAAATGCCCCATCAAATTTGTTAGTTTGAGCTCCGAGAAGTAGCACCTTTGAAGTTGTAATTATCATGAGCTTGCGCGTACGCTACTATTTGCCTTTAGATATTTTTAAATTTGAAGGGTTATCCTCGACTGCGTGTGCGAAGTGCCTTCCTCCAGTTGGTGTGCAGGCTTTGGTAAGGGTAAGCGTCAATCATGATTATGTTTGACGTCCGCGTCGCTTCCTAAGGTAGCCTTCTCTCTCTATATAAGCCCTCTTTTCTGGCCCCATTTTCCTTTTCACCGCTTCTCAGATTTCGACTGGAGTTCTTTTAACTTAGAAAAATCTCTTGCAGTCTCTTTCGCTTCCAGCAAACCACTTTGAGCTCCATCTTTTCAAGTTCTTTATTGCTCTTTGAAAGAAGGTAATAAATTTTCCTCTCTTATTCTTTGAGAATCGGTGGGTTTAAACCTTTTAGTAGAAAATGAAGTGGTTTAATCTAGATTGGACGGAGGCAAAGGAAGTTGATCTTCTGGGAGGTTTGAGCATATGGATGTCCAGGTTGAATAGACTGAGGATGGGGAGGTTTCAAAAAATGAGGGTTATGACATTGACCGGTCTGAAGAGGAAGAAGGAGCGACCTCAGACCAGGGGAGCCCAGTACTACCCCAAGTTGTCCCTTTAGAGGAAGTCACGGTGGCCAGGATTGGCTACACCTCTAGATCTGCTCTAGCAGCTTCTAGTGGAAGGCCTCCTGCCATGCTTGGACCTGACATGACCTGTGTAGCCAAACATTTCCCATCTAAAGGCAAACAAAACGAGCTATATGAGGTCAGGCAAAAATTTAGGGAACTATGGGTGCCCTATAAGGAGGAGTGAGCTCACTACTCCTCCATAGGGCCGTGTGGCAGTAAATGCACATATGTTTAAGGCCGGTTTTAGGTTGCCAATTCCTCAATTGTGCCAAGTTCTTAGATTACCTCAACCTGGCACCTACTCAGATCCCTCCAAATAGGTGCAAGACATTGATTAGCCTTCTTGTTCTGTGGAGAGAGAGATGTAATGAATTTCCACGACCTGTGGACTTCGCCACATACTACCACCTTAAGACCAGCACTGGTGGTAAGGGCTAGTTTTATGTCACAGCCTGAACTAAGATTGACGGTACTCACTTTTGGGGCAACCTGATAAAGGGGGTCTAAGACTCGGTTTTGGGTAAGAAGGACCATTGGTTTTGCGCTAGAGGGGAGTAGATAACTCCAGGGGCCCGAGAGGACGCCGAGGTCAGAATCTGGACCACAAATGGAGACCACTATAACTACCAACCCAAGTCTTTTTTATTGTGACCTGACTGTTTTAATTTTAATCTCTCTTTTTTCTTTGCAAGAACTAAACGAGGTCTACTCTTAACAACTCCACTTGACAAGCAGGTGAAAACTTTAGCTGGGCTCAATGACGATCTTCAGCAATTGAAAGACCTCATAAAGGAATAGAGTTTGATCAAGTATGACCTCTCTGTTAGTGAGAGAGAGAACATTTCTAGGAATTTGAATAATTGTAAGTTGCAGCTCGCTCATTCTTGATCTGAATATCCTATTTTGCTGAGTTATAATTACATTGTGCAGGGAAGAAGTACCTGTCTAAACCTCAGAAATGAGCTGTCCAGTAGGCTGAAAAAAGGAGAATAAGGACTGCAGCTCAAATGGCAGAAGATCTGAAGGGAAAAGAGGAGAAGAAAAGGCAGAAAGAGGCTAAAACTCTAGGGATGAGGAAGCTCTCCAACTCTGGGGTGGTCATCAAGGAGTCTGAGGCCAAACGACCTACAAATACTCGCAGTTCCACACCCCAGAATACCCAAGCTTAGACTTCCGTGAGTCTTGCAGCTACTGACATGGGTCGGAACTCCAAGGAAAATGGACTGATCGATGAAATCGTTGATCTCATGCTGCTGCCCGCCCAGTTGGAAAAATCCAAAATTAAATGCCCTAAAGCTCTGATGGGGTTCAACATGATGAGGAAGCCAAAGAAGAGTGACCTCAAAAAACTGCCCACTTAGGTGGCTGATACGATGACGAATACGGCCAGAGACTGGTCGATGAAGTGGGAGGGTTATGCTAACTCCCTCTCAATTATCGACTTCTTGCATATGACCTCTTCCCTGACAATTTGCTCAGCTATTCTGGAGTTTGATTCTGTTGACAAAGTCCGACAGCTTATAGTTGACTACGCGAAGGTAACTAAGAGCTCTGAGAAAGCTGTCAAGCCCAGAAAGAGGTTTAGCTCGCCCTTTGGAAGAAGGAGCAGGACCTTGCTGTTTCCAAGGATGAGGTTGGCCACCTCATGACCTAGCTGAAGGGGCTGAAGAAGAAGAATGAGGACCTAGAAAACATCCTGGCCTTAGAATGGTCTAAGCTCAACCAGGCCGAGCATGAGCTGGAGTGTAAAGGTCAAGGCGGCGACCTCGTACGGTACCAAAAGACTATGGCCAAGTAAAGGCCTTTGAAGAGTACAGATATGGCACGAGCGTGCTATACTATGAGACGGCCAAGGACGTTATCGCAGAGGTCGTGAAGAACCGGCCTGAGTGGGACTTGGGTTTCCTCAAAGAACAGATCGCTCATATAAAAAAGGACAGTGGCCAGGAAAGCTCAGACAAAGAGGAGGACAAGGACGAGGCTACTCCTAATGAGATTGCTCCTATCGAGGCTGCCAATGTCCCTAAGGTCATTTTGGACTAGGCAACTCATGTTGGCTTAGCTCTTAATACTCAGACTTGAGATCAAAGTTCTTTTGTTGCAAATTTATTTTGCTTCTACTCTGTACTTTTTAGAGTTTATCAATAAAAAAACTTTATTTTCCTAAGTATCAATTTGTGATGTGTTGTTTTCATTTCTCATTGATTTGTCTCTTTTCTCAGTCTGGTCGTATAATGTACGGGCTCACTTGATAATTACTTTTAATGATGTCATCGTAAGCTCGAGATCGGAAGAGCTATACTTAGACTGAATGAAAGATCACTACGGTTGCACAATAAACAAGCTCGTTTGACCAACACATTAAGTAATGAGATCGTAAGCTTGTAAAGTATTGTGCTTAGGCTTAGTGTTAATAACGTAAAGATTGAGGTCACATAGTTGCTTGGTTCTGGAAGTTCTGCAAGGCCTTGTGAACAAGCAATCTCACCTTTAAGCTTGTACCTAGAAGTTTTTGATTGTTTTAAAGTCTTAGCCAAATTCAACCAAGATTGAACCAAGCAACCTCACTTCTTTTTGAGTTCAGCTCGCTAAGCTGCGCAGTTCTTGTAAATCCTTAGTCAGTTTGGACGCCTAATTTTTTAACCATGAGCTCGTGTGGTCAGCAGGTCGATCTCTGCTAATAAAAGTTGCCATAAGAACAAAGAGTTCATAATTAATTCAATAAATACATGTGTTAGGTCATTTAGCAATGATTTTGAAAGTTTGAGGCCGCATGGACTCAAAGCTTTGCTTATCAATCGCGAGCGTCTCGACCTAGTACATAAACAAAATAAAAGATGATAATCTTCTATTGATAGTATCTTTTCAAATGCCCAGTGCTTCAAGGGTGCATGAGTTCAGTTCCTTCCATGTTTTTGAGCTCGTATACTCTATTGGAAAGAATTCTTCGCACCCTGTAACGCCTTTCCTATGAAAGTCATAGAGTTCCAGAGGTCGTTTCCCTTAATGACAGTAAAAACTTGCAAGGGACCAAGTCCCCAACCTCAAACCTATGTATTTGAACTTGGAGTTGTCGAATTTTGCACATCTTTGCTTGTAAGCTGCGTTCGTTACTTCGGCCATAATCCTCTTTTCGTCTATGAGGTCGAGCTCGTTGTTTTTTTTTCCTTATTGAAGCACAAAACTCTGGGAGTTGAGACCTCTAGTTCCTCTGGGACAATTGCTTCGGCCCCATAGGTTAGTGAGAAGAGAGTCTCACTTATTGCAGTCCTACAGGTCGTTCGATATAACCATATGACTGTAGGTAGCTCCTTAGCTCATGTATCTTTTAAGGCTTCTAGTCTAGTTTTCAGAGTGTGTTTGATAATTTTGTTGATGGCTTCGACCTGTCCATTTGCCTGTGGGTGGTGAGGAGTAGAGTAAAATTTATTTATCCCTAAATCTTCACAGAAGGCTCTAAATGTAGAGTCGTCGAATTGTTTGCCATTGTCTGTGACTATTGCATAGGGCACTTCAAATCTGCAAATGATTGATTTCCATATTGAGCTCGTAGTTTTCTGCTTTTTGATGGTTGCTAGAGTTTCAGCTTCCACCCACTTGGTGAAGTTATCAACAGCCACTATAGCATATTGAGTTCCTCCATTTCCCTTTAGAAGTGGGCCTATGAGGTCAACTCCCCACTTGGCAAAGGGCCTAGGTCCTACCACTGAAGTCAATCTTCTGGTTACCTGCGAATGAGTGGGGAAAACCTTTGGCATTTGTCGCAGGCCTTTACGAACTCAATTACGTCTTTTTTCAAACTTGGCCAGAAATATCCTTGTCTCAAAACCTTATGGGCAAAAGATAAACCATCTAAGTGATTGCTACAAACTCTAGAGTAGACCTCTTCTAGAACAATTTTTGTTTTTCTTGGAGTAAGGCATCTTAGAAGAGGTCCTACAAAGCTCTTTTTATTTAACTTTTCGTCGACCAAAGTGAACTAATAGCCTGATGTCTCAGTTTCCTGGCTTCCACTCATGGGAGCCACTCCCTCCTTTAAGAATTGGATGATTAGGTCCATCTAGTTGCTAGCTTGCTCAATCTCCATGGTAATAATTCTAGTTTTTTCAACTGCTAAGCTCGAGAGCTCTACAATGGGGATGCTGCCGAGCTCGTCAGCTCCTTTACTCGTGGTGAGCTTCACCAGTGCATCAGCATGATTATTTTCAGCCCTTGAATCCTCAGTATCTCGAACCACTCAAGATCCTTTAGCTATGATGTCAGTCTGTCCTGATATTGAGAAAGCTTTTCTCCTTTAACCTCGTATACACCGCTGGTCTGGTTGACGACGAGTTGAGAGTCACTTTTGATGATTAGTTTCTTGATTCCCATAGATTTGGCCATGCTAAGACCTGCTAATAGGGCCTCATATTCTAACTCATTATTAGTACCTGGGAAACTGAACCTGACTGCCTGGCAATGGTATTGACCTGATGGGCTCACTAGAACAATTCCTGCTCCTGAGGTCTGCCTAGTCGAAGACCCATCTACAAATAGCTCCTAGGTTGGTACTTCGTTTGTCCCCTGGTCATAGAGTGATGGGTAACTTCAGCTACGAAATCAGCCAGAGCTTGTCCTTTAATGGCTGTCATCGGTTCATAATAGAGGTCATATTGGCTGAGCTCAACTGACCACTTGACCAAGTGACCAGATCGGTCTGGCTTTTGCAGCACCTGCCTTAAGGGTGCATTCATCAACACCTCGATGGTATGTATGAGGAAATATGGACAGAGTTTTTTAGATGCAATTACCAAGACGTGGCAAGTTTTTCCATATGGGGGTACCTGAGCTCCGTATCATATAGCACATAGTCAACATAGTAGATGGGTAAGTGAGATGCCTCTTTAGCTTTGACCAGGACTACACTAACAGGTGATTCAGAAACGGCTAAGTACAAGGACAGAGTTTTTCCTTGCTTTGGTTTTGGCAATAGTAGAGCACATTAAAGATGCTTCTTCAGCTCTTCGAATGTGTTTGGCAATCGCTTGTCCACTTGAACTCCTTATATTTCTTAATAGCCTCAACGAAATTTTTACACTAGTCGGTTGACCTGGAGATAAAACAGTTGAGAGCTACAACTCTCCCAGTTAGGCATTGGACTTCCTTGATGGAGTTAGAGGGCTCCATCTCTAGTACAGCCTTTATCTTTTCTGGGTTGACATCGATGCCTCATTGATTCACCGTGAACTTCAAGAACTTCCCTGACGCGACTCCAAAGGAGTACTTCTTTGATAGAGCTTCATTTTATAGTCTCTTAGGACTTGAAACATTATGACGAGGTCATTGATGTGGTGCCTAGCTTGTAGGCTCTTGAGAAGCATGTCGTCAACATACACTTCCATATTCTTCCCAACCTAATCCTTAAACATTGTGTTGATAGGTAGCCTGAGCATTTTTTAGCCCAAAAGGCATCATTTTGTAACAATATAACCCTCTGTCAGTTATGAAGGAGGTGTTCTCCTCATCCTCTTAATACAGTGGTATTTGATGGTAGTTGGAGTATGCGTCCATGAAGCTCAAGAGCTCATGTCCTGTTGTTGCATCCACCATTTAGTCAATTCTCGACAGTGGGAGGCAATCTTTTGGGCAGGCTTTGTACATGTTGGTGAACTCAATGTATATTTTCCAGGTCCCGTTGCTTTTCTTAATGAGAACTGGATTGGCTACCCCACTGGGTTACAAAGCTTCTAGTATGAATTTGTTTACCAAGAATTTATCCACCTCTTAAGCTAGGGCTTCGTATATCTCATTGTTCAGAGGATGTCTCTTTTGCTTAACGCGTTTGGCATTAGGATCGATATTGAGTCGATGACATATGTCCAAGCAAAGACATCCAAGTTCTTCTTCAAGAAACTAATGAGTTGAGACTTCATTAGTTTCTTGAGTTCTGCACCAATTTCTGAGCTCAACGTCAGGTCTGGACTCTTCAACATTAATATTCTGGAGCTCCTCACCAGGACTTATGGTTGTTGTAGTTTTTTCTGATCTGAGATCTAGGGTGAGGACCTCTGGTTGAGGTGAGACTCCCACTACGTAGTCAAGGTTGCATTCCCTAACTGCCTCTTGATCACCTCACACTGTAGTTGTCCCATGCTTAGTTGGGAACTTCATTACATAATGGAACACCGAGGTCGCAGCTTTGAGCTCATAGAGAATAGGTCTTCTTAGGATAGCATTGTGATTTGATGGAACATCAACAACGACGAAGTCAGCCATGATCCTCCTTTGACAAGGGTCTTCTCCTAGCTCTACAAGTAGTGTGATTTGGTCTTTTAGCTCTACAAAATCTCCAATGAAACCCTGAAGCCTGGTCCCATATGGCCTCAGATTCTTAGGATCTATGTTCATCTGTACGAACATTTTCCAATATAAAACGTTGACACAGCTGCCGTTGTCAACTAAAGTCTTATGGACTTTGATTCCAGAAATGGGCATGGTTATTATAAGAGATCAGTGTGGAGGTGCAGAGTATTATAGGAGTCTTCATTGCAGAAGGTGAAAGAACTTGTTTGAGTTGTGGGAGTTTGAGCGGTGAACAGTTGGTAGCAATTCTAGACTTCTCTCACGAGACCTCGCCGCTATCACTTAGAACCCTTCATGTTTTGATATCGGCTAACTAGCACGCGGATTTCAGCTGGAGATCGGTTCTCAGGAGCTTAGGTGTTGAGGTCTCCCGAGAGACGAGCTTGTCTGTCCTGTCCTTGGTGATTAACCACGTATTTATCAAGGTATCCTCTCTTAATTAGCCTTTCGATCTCATGTCTGAGGTGCCTATATTCATCTAAATCATGACCTAGTGCTCTGTGGTACTTGTAATATTTGGCCTGATTTACATTTTTTGAAGGCTTTTTGATGGTCTTAGTCATAGGCAATATGGGATCATTTTTCAATCCATTGAAGATTTGCTCAGCAGAAGCGTTGAGCTTGGTAAAAGGCTTGGAAGCAATTGACGATACTCCCGATCTATGCTGGTTCCTTTTACCTTTCCGGTCCTTCTTTTCTCCTTTTGGTACTGGATCAGCCTTAGGACCTCCGTCTATTGCTTCTTCAACTCTGATGTATTTTTCAGCTCGCCTCAACAGCTCTTTGTAAGTTATAGGTGGTCCTTATGTACAGCCCACCAAAAGCGTGTATCTTTGAATAATCCTGATTTGACAGCAATCAAGAGCGATTCGTTGGCCACCTTCTCCATGGTCATGGCCTGCCTGTTAAAGCGGCCAAGGTAGCTCTTGAGGGTTTCAGACTTTTCTTGTTTGACCGTTCCTAGCATTTCCTTGAGTGTGGTTCTAGTTTTCAACCCCATGAACTGTGTAGCAAACTCCAAAGATAGTTGGTCTGAGCATTTCCTTCCAAAGTGAGGGTGAAGGCCTTACACATCACGGGACCTGCGGTATTTTGCAACACCATCTAAGACATGTAACGGTGGAAGTAGGCTCTGGGTTAGTTTCTATGTTGTAGATCCCAATCTAAGAAAGCTTCACTTTGGATGGCATGACAGCTTCCCTAACTGAGGGCACAAAAGGCGAGGGCCTCCCCTAGAAATCATCAATATCCTTCCTTTTGTCTGCTTCTGTTCCAGGTCGTTGAGCCTCTTCCTCGGCTTATCCAACTCGTGGATTTGCTGAGGAGTGGCCTTTTGGTTCCTGTGAACTTCCGTGGAATGGCTTGATGCTTGGCTGTATTTCCCAAGATAATAAGGACTTCTCCGCTCTCATTGTCTATCTCTTGGTCGCTGGAGACCAGCGGAGAGTTGTCGCCTAGGATCTTGTTGAGCTTGAGGTCCTAGTCTATCAAACACGCTTCCTTCACCTACGTTTGGTGGGGTTAGAATTCTTCGAGCACTAGAAGTAGGTCGAGCTGAGCCCAATGTGACTGAGGGTGTGAAACTTAGCCGTCTCCTCACAGGTTGTCTTGGTGGATTAGCCCGTGGAGGTGTCCTTTCCACATTTTTAGCTTGCCAAGAAGAATCTTCTTGCGAGAACTCGCTTACATAGTGTGAGGGAGGCGGTTTGAATGTCGCTCCTGCAGCCGCCTAAATTCTTGGGCCGAGGCCTCGACTTACCTCCGTAGAACTTCTGTTTCAAAATCAGGAGTAGGTCGTGAAGGGCCTGATTCTGATGTTCTCTTTTGTCTTCGAAATATTTGAGGTATTTCAACATTGTGACTTCTCATTCTTTCACTTTGATTGCATTTTTTACTCAATCTGCAGCTTACAAGCACTCTCGAGCTGGATTTTTTGTGAATTTTCCCACAAACGACACCAATTTGTTGATGCCAAATTTATCTTTGACTCAACAAACGAATTTGTTTACGCGTGAAACTTGTGTTTGAATCGATTTGAGCAATAAATGTGGAATTTATGGTGAGGTTGGTGAATTTTTAGGGAGTAAATGAGAGAAGTAAATGTTAAGAAGACAATGGTATGTTGCAAATGAGGAGGATCCGTCTTTATGGTGGATCTCCTTCTATTTATAGCATAAGAATTGGTATGTAATGATTACAAGCTTTAAATGCTTAGCCAATGAGTAACCTTGCAAGTGCACCTAGCTAGAGTAGATGTCAGGCTTTTTTGACTAATTACAAGCTAGTTGTTTTCAATATGAAAGACAAATACTAACTTTATAATAAATGTAGCTGCTACATCAATTCTAAGTGATAAGGTGTGGAAGTTGGCTTGCAAGTTGTATCAAAACTAGCACGTCTGTCGAGCTGTGTGATGAATGCCTCAGACCTGCGACCTCGCGAGTTAACTTACTGGAGTGCGTATAAAAATATAGCGGGTTGTTCACTGGGTGCATGAGCTGACCTGATGATCTGGATATCTAAGATCGTGAGATGAGACCTACGGATCTTGAACTCATCTAGATCATGAGGTGGTTGTTGTGGACCCACGCTAATGATTCGGCAACTCATGGCACGGTGGGTCAGCTCTTTGACCTAAAGGTCGTTGACCGCGATCTCATACTTAGATATAAACAAAAATGACTGGTTGACATTTGTGCAATACAAGTAGGTCATGTCAAATACGTGGAAGTGATTGATTTGACCATATTCTATTTTCAAATAGAAATAATTTGTGAACATAAGAGACATTGTAGTAGACAATATCTATTTCTTTTATTGTCACATCAGTTTTTTAAATGATATGGCAGAAAATTTTCTCCAACGGACATTCCATTGGAGATGTTTTTAGCCCTAGGTGTATGGTTTGTACTCTACACCTAGCAACATCTTACGCTTTATCACTTGTTGACTATTTTTCTTTAGTGATCTTTTTGACAAATACCCCTTTACTTGATAGAGTGTTTCAAAAGGACCTTATGTGTAAAACTATTTGTAAGAATGCCCTATTACATTGTAAAATTAACTCATACCAAATTTAATTAAGTTCAATTTTTATTAAATTTAATTATTATTATAAATGGTGGTTTCACAACAAACTATCAAGTCATCACCACCACTTATGTATATACACACACACACTAACATAGAACATGGAAAACTATTAATTAGTAGTTTTGTAACAAACTGCCAACACTACCGCCTTCACCAATAACCCCAACTGTCATTAAGTCAACGCTGTCTAATTGTGTTAACACGGTAAAAGAAAGTTAGTAACAAAAGTTCAAAAAACCACAAAACAATGGTAATAAAAGCCCCAAAAGAAGATCAAATTTAGTAACGAACACTCACAAGTCAAATATCGTAAAAAAAATGGTAACAAAAACAAACAAAGCTCATAGGGGGAAAAAAGGAAAAAACTCAAATATAGTAACAAATCCTTTCTGATTTATTATCTTTGCTAATCGACGGTTGAGATCTCGAATTCGAGTTTTCTATACTAGACGTATCTTATCTTCTTAAATATTTTATTGGATTAATCTGTATTCAAAGTTTTTTGATTTTTAATTCAAATTTTTTAAATATATATATCTTATCTAGAAAGTATACCGTAATTTGTATTAGACTATTTTCTCTTTAGTTGATGCATTAATTTTCAATTATTTTTTATATGCTTTTAAATCGAGTCGTTATTAGGTTACTTCTTTTGTATATAATAAATATTGTTTAATTAACGTTTCGTAGTTTACAAAATTTCCGTCACGGTATAGTCACGGAAAAAAATAAAATGTTTAATTTCCTAAGGTATAAGAATGACAGTGAGCTGGGTTGTGATCGGGTATGCTACACCAGTTACCCTACCTATCAAAAAAATTTTCCCCATCCCCATTTAAATCAAGGACGGGTCGAGGACGGCTGGTACGGGTAATTCATATTACCTATTTATTGGTCAGTTTAAATATATTTATATATTTTTATTTTCATTTTAAAGTTTTTTTGATAAGTTTTACCATATTTTTACTTTTCAAACCATTAAAATTTTTAGAAAATATATTTATTTTTGTCAAGAAATAGTTAAACAGTTTGGATATGAGTAAAAATTATCATAGACTTCCCCGACCCATTATTAAGTTGGGTCGATTTTCTTTATCTCATCACGACCTAATTATCCATTTAGTCGGGTATTCCCCTTCTTAATAGTATCGGGTACCCGTGAATATCGGTTTGACGAGTTTTTTTGCAATCTCTTCTTAACATTTCATACTAATGTTAGACATAATTTAATTTAATATCTTCCCGTACAATGCATATGTGATAATCTAATTCTAATTTGTAGAAGTGCATCAAGGTTTGGGTTAAACTCAAAAGAAAAAAGGAAAATGAAAGGAAAAAAATTACATATATGAGCACTTTGTCGGTTCAAAAAAAAAGCAGCAAAGTTATAAAAAAAATGTAATTCCTATTGTCATGGAATTTAAGCTAGTTTGATTGGTAATTGATGTTATATATATATATATATATATATATCAATAAAATCTCTATTTAAAAAAAATAAAAAGTAAATAAAGTAAAATTAAAAAAAAAAAAAAAGATGAAGAAGGTAAAAGATCAGTCTTGCGTCAATGATGATGATTGGCTGTGGTGTGGCTATTGGTTGCGATTGGTGGTGTTGATGCTGATGGGTGGTGGTGATTTATGGTCGTTGAAACGATTGGTAGTGGCGATTCGTGATGGTGGAAATCATTTGTAGAGGCTTGTATGTCGGTGGCGATGGTGATTGTTGTTGGTGTTGTTGGTGGTGGTGGCAACGACGGCAGCAGTGGTTGTTGCTTAAGGAACCTTAATAAGAAGTGTGGTGGATGGGGTTTGAAATGAATATGAAAGAGAATTTAAATACAAATGATTAGATAACTGGATCTTTAACTTTTTTTTGACATTCTCGGTCTCAAACTTTTCATAAATTCACAAGATAAGTATTTTTTGTACGGATTCCGTTAATATTATTGTTAAATTTCCAATAAAATTACCGTTAAACCTCTTGCCTTTTTAATTTTAAAAATAAAAGATTTAAAAATATTAAAAATAATAAAAAAAGAAAATCCCCTCCCCTCCCCTCCCCTCCCAGAATGGCCGCCGGAAGCTGTCATTTCTGCTGGCCAAAAAAGAGGGTGAACCCCTCCTCCCTCCCGCCCCCTCCCCCACCCCCAAAAAAATTGCTGTCGTTGCCATTTCCGGCAGCAAATAGGGAGATGCACCCCATAATTGCTATCGTTTTCTGTGCTGTTGTTTCCTACAGCAAAAGTGCTGTGCAGCAGAAACTGCAGTAAAATGTTGTCGTTTCCGACTGCTAAAATGGGAGGGGGTGAATCCTCCCTATAATTGCTGTCATTTCTAGCGGCTAAAATTGAAGGGGGGAGAAATGGGGAGTGTGAATCCCCCATTTTCGGCTGCAAATAGGGGTGAATCCCTCCTATTTTGCTGCCAGAAAATGTTTTGACCACCAGAAATGGCTATTTTTCAGCGGCCGTTCATGGGAGGGGTGGGAGTTTTCTTTTTTTTAATTTTTTATTATTTTTAACCTTTTTTTTAAAATTAAAAAGCTAAAGGGCATAATAATAATTTTATTAAAAAGTTAATAACAATATTGAAAGAATCCATAAAAGATGACATATCGTGTGAATTTTTGAAAAGTTGGGGACTTAAGAGGTCAAAAAAAAATTGGGGATTCAGCCGATTCTTAACTCAAAAGTTGGAGACGATTTGTGAAATTAGCCCGTAGATAATTTGATTTCACAACTTACAATTTTTAAAACAGTAAAAAAAACCATAAATTTGCACTAAAACCAGGAACCGGTTGGAAACCAGTTCGACTTAGTGAAAAAATGGCCATTTAAGAATCGGACCGGAAACTGGCAAAAGCTGATAAAAACTCAGTTGAACCGGTAAACTAACCAAAAAAATCAGAATAAATTAATTTTTTCTGAAAAATTGTTCAAAATTTATTTTTTATTATTTAATTAAAATTGGTTCGACTTCGATTTAATTCCAATTCGACATTTTGACCTTTAAACTGTTGCTTTCACTGATTCAGTGATCAGTCCGATTTTCTCAACATGAATACCCATAACAAATACGAGTCATTCTAGAGAGAGGAGTACTCCCTTACTTAATGCCCCTAATTTGGGGGATCAAAAGGCCCACTAACTCCCCCAATCAGGGGGGCCAAGGCTCCTCTCCCTGGAATTTTTGTAACAAATGCAGTTAAAAAGTTCAGGTATCACTTTCTCACCATTTCCCTTTCTCGTTATGGCAGTTAGTACACGGAAACCCGTAAGATCTTTTCACCCCATCTTCCTGGAAACCTACCTAAAGAGGCATCACCGTTATAAACATCTCTCTTCAATATTTCAATTTTCAACACCGTCAAATCTTTTCTCCCCATCTTCCTGGAAACCTACCTAAAGAGGCATCACCGTTATATCCATCTCTCTTCAATATTTCAATTTTCAACACCGTAAACAGGTTTTCCGACATGCCTGAAAGTGACGAAGGGTTTGGCTTCAGGCTTTGCTGCAAGTGCTGCCGCATTATAGTCATCTCTGGCTTGGCTGCTCTGTTCTTGTGGCTTGCTCTTCGTACCTCAAAACCCAGTTGCTTCATCAAAGATTTTTACGTGCCTCTTCTTAACAAATCCGATCACTCGACCGGTGCTAAGAGCAACAATTCGATATTCTTCGACCTCAAGCTTGATAATGAAATGAAAGAGAAGGGTGTGTACTATGATAACATAAGTTTAACCTTTTATTATAGCTCAAACACTAGCCTTCCCATAGCCAGGTACACGGTGTCCGGGTTTCGTCAAGGCCACGGCAAGAAAGCTTACTGGAAATTAGCGGTGCAGGCTCACGGACCGCCGTGGGACGCGGCTATTAGAAATGCTTTCAATGGGATCAGCTTGTCAAATTTCACAGTGAGGTTATCCACCAAGGTGAGGTACAGGATCATTTTTTGGATAACAAAAAGGCATGATTTGGTGGTCGGAGCTTATGTTCCGGTGAATGATTCTGGTAAGAAAGCTAATAAGAAGGGCATCAAACTGAAATCCAGCTCACCGGAGCCTGGTTGCAGCCTTGGACTATTGCTTTTTTCTAGTTTCTTGGTTGTTTTGTTGTAAGTTCTTCAAAAGTTAGACAATGGGCCAAAATTTTTGTTCTAATATTGTCTTGTAACAAAAGTGACGTTCAAATTAAAACGTTCTACCACAGGGCATTACGCATCATTTTTATGGTCTCGATTAGCGTGTTTTGCGTTAGTTTCATAAATATTTGTCTCCCGGTCATTTCTACATTAAACCAAAAAATATAGCAGCATTTTAGACACAAACTACAATGAACATTAGAGATATCAGATATGCTGACACGACTAGATGGTGGAATAACAAGATTTTTAAACTCGACTCTATTTTTCCCTCATTATCCACAAGATTTAAATTTCTTTCATTATCCACAAGATTTAAAAAGCATTGGCAACAAGAATTGCTTGTCTGCACCTTGCCTTGGCCTGTTGAAGCCTCTCATTCAATGTTTCTTCCTTCACTGCAGCTTTTACCATAGCGAAGTCCATCTCCACTAGCTTCAAAACTCTGAACAATTCTGTAACCATTATGTCCTTAACTTTCCCTTCATCCCTCAATATTTCAGCCTCTTCTCTTGCTCGTTCCGCCACAATCTCCCCGACCTTCGCCAACAGAGTGGTCGAACCAAACTCTTTGTCCATCAATTCCACCAGCTTTTCCAAGAAGTCCATAATCACATACCCAGTGGGCTTCTCCAATGGAATAGGCTTAGTTCTCTTCCATCCTATCTCAAAATTTGGTGGCTCGGGTTTGGCAATGCCGGTTCTCGTCTTCCTGTCGCGTATGATCTCCGACCTTCTTCGTTTTTCGATGGGAAACTTGTAAGGGCTGATGGTTGTTTCAGAGGCCGGATCAGGGATGACAAAATCAGGCTCAGGTGTTGAGTTTGAGGAGCATTTGATTGTGAATTGCTTTTGGGGTGAGCTGATTAGTGGCTGTAATGAATTTACAGGGGTTTGGGTTAAGTTGGGGTGAATCAGTTGAGAAGGGTGTGGATAATGGAGAAGTTGAAGGAGATTAGAAGCCATGGAAAGTGAAGAAGCAGAGCAAACGAGAAGAGGATAAGGCACTTTGAATAAAATGGGGAAGGAAAAAGTATAATATCTTTGGAGTCAATAGGGCCCCAAATCCACATGACATGGAAAGGAGATGATATTAGTTATTATTGAAAATAAAACTCAAGAATCCACTTTTTCCCCCTTTTTTCCCTTAATTTTTTTAGAGGGGTTATGAATTTTCAAAGGGAAATATATTCGTACAACATTACCTAATATTTTTTTGTTGCTTTTTCCCCAAATCTTTTATTAATTATCATCTTTTATTCTTTTTTTTTTTTATACAAGGTGATATAGAGGAGGGAAGGGAAATGATAAGAAAATATATTATCATATTTTTATAGATCTTACTTTTTAATAATTTAAAATATTTAGGAAATTCTTGTAATTGAATTTTTAGACTAATTTCTTAGTTCAATACAAGAAATTTGATAATTAATAAAAGATTCAAGATAAAAGTACAAAGGGAAAAATTCAATGACATAAATACAAAAATTTATAAAAATGAAGGCCGTTGGATATAATTAGAAAGTTGAAGTCCTCCAAACAACATTTTAGTCTCCAACTCTATATATTTGATCTTGGATTTACTAGCTTGGGGGCTTCTAAATTTTTTTCAACAACAAACTTGGTCGTCATGGAGGAAAAAACAATATTTTAAAAATGAAGAAAATGAGTCTCAATGAACTTTATAAGCATATATTGGAGCAATTTATTACATTTATTTAAGACATGAATAAAAAGATATTTCAAAAAAAAAAAAGAAAAGAAAAGAAAAGACACAAATCAAAGAGATATTATACATAATTACATATACACACATGCATACGGTGACTATATTTACACGACAAGTTTTAATAACTCACCACACATCAATTGCATTTAACATTTTTTAACTTCACAATGTTTTATATTTAGGGCCCTAAAATTTTTTTAAGTCATAGTATTTATGACTATGATTTTCTAATAATTATTTTAGCTTGTACACAATAATGGTTTCCGTTTAAAACTCTATTTAAAGAAACCCTAAATATTTTAAGACAATAAAATATCTACAAATATAAAAGTTTAACTGTATCTTTTCTTATGATTTTAAAGTAAGTCATCACTAAAAATAAGAAATTTTAGGAATGAATGGTCGAACAAAATAATACAACAAAAAATTTTTGAGAGTGTAATGTCATGAAGAATAATGTTTAGAATCTTCAATATAATAAAAATTTGGTGCACTTAGAAAAAATTGTGCTGTCAATATATCAAAAATGATGCGGGAGATTATTGGAGAAATCTACACACAGTAAGCCCCTTTATGTGGGCCACACATATGTTCCAATAATCTCCTATCATGTGTATGTATAGTAGGATAACATCTGGCTGGAGATCATTACTGGTACAAACATAGTCCACACACATCTATCCACCATTGGAATGCTTTCTTCAATATGTATAAGAAAATTAAACTTCAGCTATTCAACATTTTATTTTCTTCTATACATACAAACCTTATAAATGTCACAACCCAATTGTCTCAGTGGACATTTATGATTTGAATATATAAATCAATTGCAGTGATTTGAATAAGTACTGAAGTGGTTAAATTCTTACGTTTCGAGTAAAAAGTTTTGAGTTTCAACTACACCTACCCCTCCCTTCCCTCTTGCATCAATATATATACACACATACACACACTGTTGCACTAGCTTTCAATACATATGACTATAAACAACTTCGATATTAAAAATCAATATAACAAAAAAGGATTTTAAAAAGTAACTTATTGGTCATAACAATAAATGGTTGAAGATCTACCAACCCTTCCTAGTTCCAGAGATTCACCTCCTCCAGTGTAGATTATCTTTCTTACCCTGTAGAGAGAAAAACAAAAACACTATGTTGAGGCCACAATGTTTGGTCAGCACCTTCTTCTAGCCACTAAGGCATAGTTTCATATTGCTGAAACTTCTCCAATAAGCAGCTTTTACTGTAATAGATAAAAAAGATACTATGAGAAGAATCAGTTTAGCTTGGTAAACATTTTTGTTAAAATTATTGTATTGTCTAAAAGCTGTTTTTAAGTGTTTAGTAAATCTAGCTGTTGCACTACTGTGCCAATTTATATCTACTAAAATGTGCACGACTTAAATCCGTATTTATTATTATATGGTATCTTTTTTTTAATTTTATTGTATAAATAATATGTAATATATATGTATATGTATGTGTTATTTAACAAAGAATTACAAGATATCGACAAGTAATAACTTAAAGTGAAAATTTATTTAAAATTTCTTTTTTTCTTAAAAAAATTATTATTTTTTTTGCATAAATGAAAAAATTATTAGAAATTAACTATTTAATAAAAATATACAAAAAATAAAATAAAAATATATATTGCACAATCAAATAAATGATTTAATGAGAAAATTAAAAATAAAATAGATTTTTGCATAAGCTGATTTGTAAATTTTCTCAATTTTTATATAATATATATCAACATATCAACATGTATAAAAAATTAAATATGAGGTTAAATTCGAGAATTTAATTATTATTAAATGGAAAATTTAAAAGTAAAAGTTGAGAAGTTAACGTTTAGATGCTTCTTAAAATCTGCCGTAGAATATTATTGCTTCTCCAATAATTACTTTTTCTAAAATTTATCAAACACTTTCATCAATTGTTCTAATTTTAAAAAAAAAAAGTAGGAGTTAGATATCCAATAGCAACACCAAACAGAGCCTAAGTAGGGACATTTTGTGAGTCTTGGAATTCCCCTACATCTTTCAGAAATATGGCTTTCTCAACAATACACTAAGGTCCATTTCGGAGCTTACTCTACATGGAAGAAAAGGCCTTCTAGAAATATCAGGATAGCACTTTTAGACACAAAATTTCCCAACTACCAGCATGCTTGATACGATCCTATGCTGGCAACAGAACAGGGTTATCAAATTTAAGGTTCAAATTGAAGTCTTCATGTTGGGGAAAAAGTGCGAACGAATCTCACATCGGTTAGACATGGGTTTATAAAGAATTGGACTATTCTACCTTATAAGTTAACCTTTTGGGATGTAACTCCAGTTTCTTACTGTGGTATTGAGTCATGCCGAAACTTAATCATGTGGGTGCACGTGAGAGCTCCCAGACGTTGGCAGACGGAGGAGGTGGTCCCCAAAGTTGAATCGTGATAGTCGAAAAAATCCATATACGCGGCTCTTAAGGTGGTTGGGTCCACGTAAAGTGGTGACGTACACAGTAGATTGGACCTTGGAAAAAGGTGGTTGTGTCTACGTAAGGTGATGACAGACGCAGTGAAAAGCAGAGATGAATAGACTATTAGTTGAAGGTGGCCAAGATCATGTGGTTCTTCATTCGAAAGGGGGATTGTTGGAAAAAAATGTGAAAACATCCCACATCAGTTAGACATGGGAAAAGTAATAATTTTATAAGAAATTGGGCTACTCCACCTGACATGTTAACCTTTTGGGTTAGAACTTCAGTTTCTTACACTTCAGCTTTACGCTGACACACCGTGAATCTTGGGAGCTTAGATTGGAAGAAGAAGAATGACTAAATATAATAGATTTAATTAAAGTCAGGGATGAAAACCAAAGCATGGAAAAGTCAAGGAACCTCACGTAATTGTTGCAGAGGTTGTTGTTGGAAATATAGGCATTTTGGACATAATTTTGAGTGGAGATTCCTATTTTCAGATATAAATTTAGATTTGTGTTCTTCTTTATGAGAGTTTCGGAATCATATATTTACTTACCTTATACTCGGGTGAATGAGAAATTAACTCTCAAAATTCGCCAAAAACAAATGTGTTTAAGTATTGGGCAAAGGAATTTGCCCTTATCCCACATTAGAAAATTAGTGTTCCAATGACTTGTTTAAATATGGTTATATATTTTTAAAGAGTATTTGTATAGTTGAGGGCCTTTCTTTTGCCCACGCCTGCAAGGAGTGCAAATCACGGATTAGAAATAAACTTCGGATCATTTTACTTGTATGCGAGCGCGACTTGCGTACATGAATTTTACTAAAATAAGCTACGAATTTTTGCCATTTTTTTAAACACTTAAACCATGTACGGAAATGTCAAGAGTCACTAGTTGCAGAGTGTAAATTCAACCACTTAATTCAAATGAATTTTCTTTCATTTTGTGACTGTTAAGTGCCATTAATTGCTTAATAAATGTCATTTTTTGGCATTGTGACACACGAAAATTCCCTCAACTCTCACTGATATTCTCAACCTCTCGTGGTACAGTTCAGGCCTTGCTTCCAGTTTGTCTAGGTAGGAACTTCGTGCTACTGTTCATGCAAGTTCTACCATTGTATCTTGGAAAACAAATGCTCGATCGAGTAGCCAGCGAATCTATTTTTAAGGAAACTATGTCCAACATAGGCCCCAGTTTTGTTTGCTTTGTTATACTCTAATTCTCTTTTGCTGTTTCATTTATTTGCTCGTAATGTGCAACCTTACTAACCTTGCATGGAAAATTAGAATGTTTTTGAACACTTCCAGGCAGTTTTATGCAAGCTTAGTAACAATATTGTGCCTAGCTAGCACAAATGCATGGTTTTGCGAATGATGAGCTCAAAAGTATATGCCTATTTCTTCTTTTATTTTCCTTTTCCTCTTTGTCTTAAATTATTAGGTCATTTATTATTTTCTAATTAGTCTAGATGATTCACCACACTATAAAAAGGGATTATTTGTACAATTGTACAAATAATTTACATGATACAACCAGGCCTGGTTATAAGAATTTGAGTGCCCTGTGCAAGAATGTAAAATAGTGCCCTTTTAATTTTTTTTTGAAATAATTAGGGGAACTTTTGGTAGGATATTAACTCGAACTTACGATTTCATCGAACTTAGGATTTCATCCAAGTAAAGAGTGATCTTACATCTATAATAAAGAAAATTTTGGTGCCCCTAAGATGTTGAGGCTCTGTGGGATCGTACAACCTACAAACCTTCAGTGCCGCCTTTGGCTACAACATTATTGAGTTTATACATGTTTGTGAGAAATTCTTCTTTCTCAATTCTCTTTTATTGATTCAATCACTTTGATCTTATTAAAAGGTGCGGTAATCCTTTTGTTAGATTGACAATTCTTTAATGTTATTGGTTTACTATATGTAACAATACTTCTAGAGCTGTGACACTCGGGTCAAAAGATTCTTCAACAGAATAATGTATTTTAGCTTTTTTGGAGTTCGTTTCAATCTTTTGTGGGTTTTGTTGGTATCGATTCAACGTGACGTTGGAAATAAGGATAAAGAATAGCAATAATTTCAAAAATTATTTTCTTTAAAACATGACTGAATGTTTAATTCAATATATGATTTCACATAAATAATTGCCTGAAGAAAGAGTAGCAAAATAATACCTTCAGTACGCAATTATTCCCACGATCAATAATCATGAACTCCTGGCTCCCAACCCTTGAATCTTCTCCCGAATGCTCCTAAGTCTTGTATTGCATTGGCGAGTGGGCACCGCTAAAAATTCTCCAAAAACAAGACATAAGAGTTGAATTGCAAAGAATTATAATTTTCTACAAGAGTATTGGGGCGCGGCTCTTCCCGGGAATGAGAAATAAGACTGCCCCTTCTCTATATATCAGAAAAACCCTGCCTCTCTCTTATGTCTTGCAAGAAAAGAAAACCTATTTGTAGTAGAACTGTGCAAATCTTGAAATTCTTTTCCAAGTAATACCACGACTTCCAGAAGCCAAACCGGATTTACATAATTATGCTTCCAATAATTAAATCTTGTTACATAGACCAAAATTGTCCTATTTAACTATTAATAATTCGAAAACTCTATTAAAGAAGAATTATTGCAACTCATAATTTTGTAAATAATCACGTGAGCTAAACTAAATAATTCTACAATTAATTATCCTCTTGACTTATTAATCTAATAAATCATTCCCTTCTTATAACTAGATAATTAATTAGGCATTCCTATGACCATATCACCTAATTAATTATACGCTTTGTTTAATTTTCAATCACCAGTACTATGATTTCTATTTAGCAAGATTCGTTAAATACCAATGTTAGAATCCTGAAATCATACTTGCATGTGATTAATTAAGTATATCATTTAACTCTTTATTCGAGAGCAATAAATTCCTTTCGTTGTACGCATTCTAATCATTGACTTTCCTTTGGTTCCCAACATAGCATATTGACAAAATATTTATGTAGTCTCATACATAGCATATCTAAGTCTTTAAGGATTGTTGCATAGTAGAACCCACTCGAGACGGATTTAGACAAACCGTATGACAGTCAAGTGGAACCTCAATTCACGTGTACGGTCATGCTATGGAATTAAGTTCACACAATAGTACAGTCCAGTATGCTTATCCCAAAGTATATCAATGTCATTACTCATGACCTCGATCAGTCGCGACGATTAATATAAATCGTCTACTCAATTGAGTTAGAATAATAACAAATGAGTTCCGATAGAATAAAGTGTCAACCCTTATCCTCAGCTCAAGACTAATATATTTTCGGTTAAAATATAAGATGTATCTTCTGTACTTATTTGGAAGTACCTCCTTATATTGTGGCAAAAGGGGGAGACTCCCCCTGTGCTGCCGTTTCCGGTGGCGAGGGGGATTAATCCCCTTTTGGGCTGTAGATAATGACAGCATTCTGACGGCCATCTATAATATTTTTAAATATTTTGCTTTTAAAATTAAAAAGTTAAGGCTATAATAGTAATTTTATTGGAAAGTTAACGGCAATATTGATGAAATCAGTAAAAAAAGACATATTGTAGGAATTTATAAAAGATTAGGGACATATGAGGTCAAAAAAAGGTTAGAGACTCAACCGATTTTTAACTCAAAGATTAATGACAATTTGTTAAATTAACCTTTAAAAAAATATGGGCAGAGATGGTGGTAGTAGGCTTGGGCCGAAAACTAGAGTCTGAACGGGTTATCTGAACCCGAATTGAGACTGAACTCGAACATACTTGTTATTTTTAAGACCGAACTCGGACTCGAACTGAAATATTTGATTTGGGTTTAGTAAATCCAATAGCTGAACTTGAAACTCAAAACCCAAACGCCCAAATCTAGGTAGTAGTATTTGCAATTTTCTAAAGTAACAAATAGTGCTTTGAGTTCGGAGTTAGACATTTAAAAAAAGTGGTGGTGGAGGCGGGGGGGCGTATTTACTGTGCTGGTTATGCACTTACAGGAAGTTTATCATTAGTCAATTTGAAGCTTGAACCCTGCCGGGAAAACTCCCCCTTTTAGCCCGGAGCTGCTGACTTTCGCGGGGGGAGTGTTATAATCGATTATCAATGGCGAAAATCTCTTTGGGCTGTGAGCCGGTGGTGGGATCCTTAACGCCGTCGAAGAAGAGGGAGTACAGAGTCACTAACAGACTCCAAGAAGGCAAGCGCCCCATATACGCCGTCGTTTTCAATTTCATAGACTCCCGTTACTTCAATGTTTTCGCGACAGCTGGAGGCAATCGAGTAATTCGTTTCGCTCTTCTGTTTCTTCGTTTTACTACTAGCTTTATCTGAATTTTATCTATGTTTTGGGTTTTTCGTGGAATTTGGTTGGTATCTTAAAATGAAAACAACTCCTCAAAGGCTGCGTTTTTTACTTTAATTTATCTTTTTGTTATTGAAATTTGTGCTCTCAGTTCTTACTTTTAATGAATTTCCTCTATTTTCAGTTTTTTCTGCAAAGGTCTTTGTTCATATGTGTTATTAACGGAGGCTATTTGCAAGGAGTTGATATAAGAAATCGTCTGTCAACTTTTGTGTACTGTTAGAGAAGGGAAAAAAAGAAAAAATTATACAGGTAGAATTTTGAAGTCAATTCTGCAGTTGGATGGTTGAATTAGGCAATTAAGACTGGTTTAGTTAATCTTCCAACAGAGGTTTATTTGCAATGAACCTGAATATTTTGAGATAAACTGCAGCTGGTTTATTCTTGGTAATCTTGTACGGTATCTGTCAAAAGAGCAGTATAACATTTGAAAAAGTTTTGAACTCTTAAGAGGTTACTACTTCCTGAGATGCTACATTTGGGATCCACATAGATTAACAAGAACTAGAATACGCTTTTTGCTGGTGGGAAATAGCTGAAAAGTTTGGAGAAGAAGATAATGACAGACTGTGGAAGAATAGAATTATGAATATAGATGGACAGCTCTCTCTCTCTCTCTCTGTGTGTGTGTGTGCTTGTAGCAGAGAAAACCTCCTTTCAGTCTTACTTATCTGTATTTAATCCGTTATTATACGTAATTTTTAAACTCAAATACCTTTAAACAAGCATTTGTTTACAATACATTAAGACCTGTACAAGCATTTTGAAGAACTGGAAGAAAACACAATATGTAAACATCTCATCATGGAAGAACTCTAGACTTAATATCTTTCATGCTAACTTTCAATGTAACCACCATATACCTGACCATTTTAGAAGTTCTTTGTTTTTGGTTGAAAAGTAAGTTGATGTAAAATTAGTTATTGAGAAGAAATATACATATGTCTATGAAATTATAGTCGCTGCTTCCCCTTCAGTCATTTAATCAACTTACGGGTTATGGCAAATGTTGCTTACTTGCTTGAATGCATCTGCAAGATTCTAAGTCAAGGCGATTCCATATAACCACTAGATATATGTTCTTCCATGAACCCTGTACTATTTCTACATTAGCAAAGAGGTGGCAAAATACTATTCCTGATATCTTACTTAAGGTAATACAGGGGATCATAAGGTGATACTAATATATTTTGCAATAATCACTCGACATGTATTTCAATCAGCATTCACAATATACAATGTTGAAAGTAAGCATGTTCGCTGTTACTTATGCCACAAATCATATTGTTGCTTTAATTATCTTTAGACAAGAAGACATTAAATTAGCAACAGAAATTTTTTATTTATTATTTATTTATTTTTAATTGAAAGGAATCAACAGAATCTTAATTTTGTGAACATTATGACATTGGATTTTCATTCACAGTAGTTGTCTTCATGGCAATGAGAAACTAGAAGCAGTGATGCTGAGGGGAGAATGATAAAACAAACTTATTAAGTCGTCATATTTTGACTGCTGCTTGCTTTACCCATTCTGATGCTTCTGGTTGTAAAGATAGTACCACTATGGTTAATGTCAAGTCTTATGTAATCATACATGGATTTAAGTGCCCGTTTCCAGACTTACAATAGGCATGAATCTTCAGTTACAATAGTCTACGGAGGGATTAGTATTATTAAGGAAAAAAGAAGACTGATAAGAGGCAATGAAAAGAATGAAAATTGAGCACCATTATTCGTGAAAGATCTGAAAAATTGAGCATTTGAACTAATATGAAATGAGAATATTGCTTTCAACTTATGGGAATTGATGAATGGATAAAATAATTTAATGAAAAGAGAAGAGGGGAAAAAAGAAAAGAAAAAAAAAGCTTGTAACTAATATTAAATACATTAGAGAATAAATTTGGTCCACTGGGAACTTCCTGTGAACGAGGAGAAGAATGTAATGCGGCTTTCAAGCTCGAGAGGTCTGAAATTACTTGGACTTGAAGCTTCACATGTCTTAGCAGCGCATACTACTAGAGGAATTCCTATAATCAAATAATTGGACATATTTATGTTAATATCAAGGAAAGGAGAGATACATGTAAATGACTTAGCTCCCACTCATCAATGGTCCTCGTTAATTTTCTGTTACTCTTCTCTCTATTTTCTTCTTTTTGTTTCCTCATTTCCAACAAAGATTAGTGTAGGATATTGAATTTTGTTTAGTCACAAGTTCATGACTTGTCAGTTTTTCATGGTCAATTTCATGCCAGACTTAAAGAAAGACCCTTCAGTAGCATGTGAAAAAATTGATGTTGGTCAAAATCAGGAAGAGACAGGTCCTTAGTCTGATGTTATTTTATCTTTTTAGAAAATCAGTTCCTTTTTAGCTCTAAAGAAGAATCAGCTTCTAGAAAAACGATTTTCGGTGAACTTTTTTGTCAGAACCAATGTGTGTTCCTAAATTAGTATTTTAGCTTTTGGTAAATGTAAGTGCTTCTTTGCTATGTCAGTATATAATTGCTAAAAATGGATATTGATTGTAGTAATATCCTTATCTATTATTATTCAATTGTGTAATTTATTTTTACTTATATAACTAAATATGCATTACACAATAGATTAATATTTAGGCTAATTATATCTACATCATCTTTTTACTAATCACACCACAGTCTAATTCTGTTAAGGGTCCCTAACTTTGATTCTTGTAACATTTATCTCCGTAACTATTTTTCTTTATGTTTTTCTCATTGACTTGCTATTTAATATCAATGTTTCTAGTTCCTAAAGCAATTTCTTTTCAAGAATTTCATTAACATACATAAAAATTCTACAAAAATATATATAATCGTACTTTATAAATTATTACTCTTTTATTTTTTACAGTATTTAGTTGCTATCTAAGTGAAATTTTTAGACAGAACAATCACTAGATACAATTTATGTTAATCAATGGAAGATTGACAATAAAATTTTTAAGGAAAAAAATTGGGGATTTAAATATAAAAAGAAAAAAAGATGAAACCACAATTTAATAAAATTTAAAATGTGGTGTGGTTATCAAAAATTGTGGTGTGAATATAACCATCCTAATATGTGTTAAACTCAAAAATTACAAATTGGTAAACAAAATTATGGTCTGTGCAATCAAATAATGAAAATATAATTTATAAATGGATAAGTGAGAAGCTAAAAGTAGAATTTGAAAAGATATACTTTTGCGACTTCTCAAATATATTGCCTAATGAATATGAGCTATAATTTTTAAAATTTGCCGAACACCCAAAACATAATTCATGTTCTTTTAGGAGGGCCCCAGCAGGCAACAGCAATACCAGCCCTATATATGGTATATTGCATTTGCCACTAGAACCATTTTTTATGCTCGAATCTAACATCTTTCTCAGGTGACTGTATACCAATGCCTGGAGGGTGGTGTTATAGCTGTTCTGCAGTCATACATTGATGAAGATGTAAGTTAATATATTTTCGCTTTTATGCATTTAGCATTCTGTGGCTGCAATTCCTCAGAGGGATCTGGGCTTTCCATCTCTTTTGTAGATCAGAAAGATGAATCCTTTTACACTGTTAGTTGGGCTTGCAATATTGATGGAACCCCATTGTTAGTGGCTGGAGGACTTAACGGAGTTATCCGCGTAATTGATGCTGGTAGCGAGAAGATATACAAGGTTTCTCATGCCTCTAGCAGCTTTCCTTGTTTTATATACTGCTTTCTAGACTATTGTATACAAATAGCAAAAAGAGGGAAAAGTACAAAAGAAATACTTGGTACTGACTGACTGCAGGAGACATCTAAGTGCTCCAAAGTCATCTTCTATTTAAACACCTCGTGTGCTATTACAATTAATACAGATGGACTAGTGAATAAACATGCTTGATTTCATCTTGATCTTCACCTATTTTTATCTTTCCAGAGTTTTGTTGGTCATGGGGACTCGATAAATGAGATTAAGACTCAGCCGCTGAGACCTTCACTTGTGATATCAGCAAGTAAAGTAAGTTCTTCAATAGCTTTGCTGGACATGTCAATCTACTAGGAAAGATCAAGTTTGGATTATTCTTTATTTTAAATTGAATGATAAATGACCATTTGGTAATTTTTGGTCTTAGCAAATAGAATGACAGGGGATTTGAAATATATATATATATATATTGCCTTCTTTATTTTATGTAATAATTCATTATGGTAATGAATATTTTTCAGGATGAATCTGTTAGGCTTTGGAATGTTCACACTGGTATATGCATTTTGATATTTGCTGGTGCCGGTGGTCATCGAAATGAAGTTCTGAGTGTGGTATGTTAAGGTCATTTGAGCTTGTTCTGTAGACATCTACGTAAAGGAGATAGGAGAATGTATGGTGGGAATGTAGAGAAAGATTATTGGAAAATGTGAATTTTTTTTTTTTTTTTTTTTTTTT
>CAVNYN010272293.1:0-49935 GCA_963692815.1 Nyctanthes arbor-tristis | reverse complement strand
TTCCGATCTCAAAAAAGTAAAAGTTGGACATCCAATAACAATTTCAAACGGAGCCTTAAAAATGATAGTTATAACTAACTAATAAATAGAGAAAGTAATGTTCAAGCACCTTCTGGAGGTTTTGATAGAAAACCTCCTACCCCATGTGGCCTGCATTGATGACACGCCACATGAATTTGAAATACATGTGGCGAGCATCAACACAGACCACATGAAGATAGAAGATTTTATAACAAAACCTCCGAGAGGTGTTTGAACATTTTCATAAATAAAGGTAACTTCAAATAATGTAAATTAATTTTCTCAATTTACAAAAAAGCTCATATATTTACGATATCTTAAAAAAAAAAAAAAGAAATAAGTTTAGATATGTGTTTTGGCTGGGGACTAAAGTTAACAATCTTCACACAATCTTGACTTGATTTGTGATTGTAATAATAATTACTTAATTTTAACACCTAAAAGGCCTCGCTCCCTATCATACAATCAAGTGTTCTTTCTAAATAATTATTTCTCACAATTCACAATTTTTTATAATCCCTCTCTACTTTTCAAACACACATTTCAAACAATAATCATTTTCCATCATAAAAGCTTAAATATTGAATGATTCTAAATGGACAAAAATAGAGACAAAGTGGTTGACAAAAATAACAAGTGGTTCATGTAATTGAGATTGATATAAAAGTGATGTGATGTGTTGAAAAAAAAGATATTATCATATATCAATTTTATTTAAGTTTTTATATTACTTTATGTTCTCATAGCACAGCTCATAAATCTTGGTTAGAAAGAACATGTGCAATAACAAATTTAACGTCATGGGTCCAGGCCCGAACCCATCCTTGGAACCAGGTTGCTTTGAACCCATCTTTGTTGGACCCGTGTTCCTTTCAACCGCTCATAGATGATCCCGATCCTTCACCGCAACACCGCCATCGGCCCATCGCCGGTGCTGCTTCAACTGCCACCACTTTGGAACCATGTTCCCGTCTTCAGCTATCTTGTGCCGTTTTTCCATCCCCACTTCGTAACCTACAAATCCTCCTCCCTAATTTCCGGGCGGGTAGCAGAGGCTTCCATGCCGTTTAAGAATCCGGATGGTCTTCACCAACTACCTCTACAATGCTAACGACTTCATTCAGTATTTCCAGGGCATCATCTCTGACGTGCCCTCCTCCTTCTTACTATTACCCCGCATCGGTTTACTTTACTAGAATTGTGACATGCTTGGCGTTGTCATAGGTTTACTTTGCGAGAACTGTGAGATTACACGACGCTCTTCCGATGGCATTTGTGGATTTTGATTTGATTTTTAGTGTGTAAGAGCTTGGTCGATTCGATTTTTGAGTCTTGTAGGAAATTTGGTTGCTTTATAACTTGGGATGTGAGATGGGTAAATGATGCATTGATGGATGTTGACAAACGTCTTGTTGATTAAGCAGAAGAAGCTGTGGTTAGAAAATTCTTTTTTTTTTGGCTGATTGTTTGGAGGGTCAGGGATCCCAATTACCTTTGAGTCCATGGGAATGCTGCAGATACATGCCAAGAAGAGAAGAGGCTGGAATCAAATTTTCGAGGAATTTGTATTGGGAGGACAAGAAAGGGGGATTATTCTTGTTGGATACTTGTGATATTTTCTGTCTGGACAACTACTTGCGTAGTATTAAACAGACAACTTAATGACATAGGAAGAGCTAGAAAGACACATCGGTGCAACTTGGCAATCAAGGGTTACTAGTTAGAGCTAGAAAGACACATCCGTGCATCTAGAAAAATAAATTTCCACATGGCATAGGATTGAGAGAATATTTTGCATCTGTCATACTTGAATAATGAATAAAATAGCAGCCAACTCTTCTGACATTTTGTTCTTTGTCTTCACCATGGAATTGAATTCTCAATACCTGTGAAATTTGTGGTTTTTGGCTTAGGTTGTGAAAAAAGAAAAATTGCTGAACATAAAGATGAATTCATTTTCCAGGATAATGAGAAGAAAGATTCGCTGAACATAAAGATGAATTCATTTGCCAGGATAATGAATCTTCTCGACAGTATACACTGATTTTTTTCCAGCCTTACTATGTGACAACTTAGAGGAACATATACAACCAATGTGCAGGTTTCACATTGAGCTTGTGGAATAGGGTGTGTAAAAAGTGTTCTCCATATCAAAGCAGCACAAGGGAGAAAGAAACTGGTTGCTAGCATTTACTCCCTTCTGTTTAGCGATCACAAAGAATAGGTTGACAAGTTTATTGAACAAAGATGGCAGTGCAACTTACCTCTCCTAATCACTTATTGCTAACTAATCATTTGATGTTTGAATTGCAGCAAGCTACTATATTAAACATCTCTTGGCGTAGGTCATATCACTGACACCCTAAAACCTACAGGTGATTTCCTAGTTTACAGTTTGCGATAGCATGCGATTTCTTGTATGATTTCTTGTATGTTTTTCTTACATAGTTCGAAGAGCCTTTTTATGAAGTGTTTTGAAGCATTCATACTTTGACTCTGTCGTGATGAATAATTTGACTTCCCATTCAATCTAATTATCTGATGTACACAAGTTCATACATCAGAGAAGATGCTTGATTAATTTATCCACTGGATTTGAGGTCCTACCATCCTAGCACTGAGCATGAGTAATGTTAGTAAGGTGGACGTGAAGTCACATATGAGATAGAGGCTATCTACGTGCTTCTGCATATTTGTGTGTGAAGTATGCCTTGAGTTGCCCCTCATGAGGAATTATCTTAGTTTTGAGTACCGTAGTCAGGGTTAAGCCTTAACATACCTCTAAACTCCTTACCGTGAATGAGACATGATCTGTTTTAAGTGATGACTTTTCATGGTTGTATTACAATCCGGGATTTATTTGCTCAGTTTTTCGTAGTAGTGAATGCTTTAATGGTTCTCTTCAGTTTTTTTTTTTTGACGCAACTGATCCCCTAGAATCTGGATAGAGAGGAATTGAGAGCTGGGGAATGGAACAACTGAACATCGTGTCACCTTAGCCTTCTACTCACCAAAGTGTGATCACCTCAAGTGAAGTTGCAGCTTTTCAATGATGTTTGTGTGATGATGCTGTTCAGTTTGTGCATGCAACTTCACTCCTCTTCTCATCTATTTCTTCAATATCTTCTTCTTGTTGCACCTGTGTTTACATATTCTTTTCTAGTTCTATAGGGAGATATATTTGTAACATGTGTAGTAAATTGTATTATTGTTTTAAATTTCTGGTTGCAGATTAGTGGCCTTGTCTTGTGATTATTACCTTATAATTTACCTTTTGCTATACTTTGTCTACTTGAAATTGAGCTGTAAATTTTGCTGATATGCGTTAGTTTGTTTATGGTTTAGTATGATCTCCGTATTCTGAATAATTTTATTGGTTTGTGTTGAGGCTTACTCCTTAAATTTCATATAGGCTTACTTCACGGTGGCGGAACACTTAAATATACTTGATGTATCCTTTTCAAACATTGGCTAGAGAAGGGTGATTCTCATTGATGAGCATAAATTTATATTTCATGCAGTGTATATAAAAAAGAGAAACCATACAGCATTGTTACTTCAGCTTTGATTAGTGTAACAATTCTGTCTTCTCATCAAAAGTGGTGATATTGAGAAGAAAATGAGGCAAGTGATTTCAGCAAAGGTACCACCACTCACATGCACCCCAACGTCGTATTCACTGTTTTGCCTGTGTACGGATTTGGAATCCTCACATCCTTACTATAAATCCCCTTATTCCCTTGGAATCTTCCTCCATTTATCTTTTACCTCCATGGTTTACCTGGGGATAATGCTTCTGTCAGAAAAATTGCTTACCCGTAATGTTCAGATGATTGGTTACAGCTGTGTTAATTGCATGCTTATGTAAAGATGCGTGAATCTTATCTTGCTATTTTTCTATATGATATACTAAGCACATATGAGTTTCCGTGCATGCTCACGTTTTTCGATTTTACTTCATTTTTCTGCTTTATTTTTGAAGGAACTAGCACCGCTAGCCAACAATGTAGGGAGAAGAAGCTCATTATTGTTCTTCAGTGTGTGGGCCTTGATTTGAAATAGAAGGTCGAATATTAATGCAGAAGGCAACTACATTAAACAGGTTTGATCATTTGCTGGCAAACTGCACTATGTTGAACAGCCACATTTTCACATGTCTATTATTTTATCTCCAGATCTTCCACTGAATTCTCTAGCTAATACATTTCGAAGTATTTATACTGGTGGCATATGTAACGTGTTTATCTTAAGTTTTAATCACGTCATTAAAAGATTAAAACGTGTTAAAGAGGAAAAAGACTTATTTACGATGATATCAAGCACGCCTCCTTAAACAATCCCCCTTGCGTGTTAGCCATTATAATTTTAGGGGCTTTTAGCTAACTAGCCATTCCTATTTAAAGTTTTGTCTAACTAGCCTTTGACTAGATTTTTAAGAATAAAACTAATTTTAAAAACTATAGAAAATGCTGAATTACTAGATTTAAAATTTAAAACTTCTACTGTTCTGACCTTGTATTGGTTTTCTTAGCTTTCTGATTTTTTTTTTTTAACACTTCATTAAAGTATATCCAATAAAATTTACTTAATATGCTATTGTATGTTAATGTTTTTCCTTAATAATTATGTCTAAATCTTCTAAATTTTTTTTTTATCTAGATTAGAGATAAATATGTCTTTCAGGCATAATTTTAGCAAATAAATAATTTTGTATTCCATTTTGTGTTTTTAATTCTCTTTCTAACAAATGATAATATTCTCCTAATTCATTTCTCTGGTAACCAAGTTGAACAAGTATTTCCTTTTTTAATTCCGTAAAAATCTTCTATTTTTCATGGATCTATACTTATAAGAGGTTCTTCGGGTTTTATAATGACCTTACAGCTCTTGTTATGCAATTCGTAAAACCAAGAACAGTAAATAATTTAATTTACAGGGAACTATGAAAAATTATATATAATCCACCATATATAGCTAGCAATACTTCTTTCTAAGTATGGGTCCATCACTCCTCTGTAAATTTGATTCTTAAAATGATTTTTGATCAAAAACATTTCCGTTGTTGTTGGTGGATAAGCTGGAATTTACCAGACACCCCGCTTTTTGTGTTTCTTTTACACCATCCCACTCTCACAATGGAATTAATTGTCTATCTCACGTCTGGGCTACCAGACACAAGACACCCACTTTTTGTGTTTCTTTTATCCCTCTTTTTTTAATTCACTTTGCGTTTTTATTTTCTCTCTTTCTAATTCCTAAGTGTTTGAAGAGTATTTAAGAATTCTTCTACACACGTTAATGCTATCAGAGAATTCCCTGATCAGGAAGCTTGAGAAAACTGAAAACTGGAACCAGTTTTGATCTGTGTATGTTATATTTATCGTGAAAAAAAGAAGTCACGTACTTGAACCAGAATTTATTGGGAATTAGGTTTGGAGGTTTATGTTTGTGTTCATATGTCTAGATTTATATCTAACTCTGCTTTCAAACACACACACACACACACTCACAGGCATTAATAGAACTACCTGAAATTTCTACTTCTGAAGAAGATACCCTCTTAGAAGGGGCAACACATCCTTGTCCAACTGACAACCATTTATTGTTCCAATTTCTTTTATAATTTAATTTCTTGACATGCAAGGACTGCTTAGGGACACTTCCAAGGTGCGTTCTCAAGTACCTTGTATTTTGCTCCTTATTGAAAAGTTTAGAAATGCAAATATATGGTATATAAATTTAAAAGTTCTGAAATTTAGTGGATGTGTTCCAGATTTAATTTTTACAATTTTTCTAATTTTCTGACACTTGGGGACTTCTTAGGGACACTTCTTGGGCAAGTTATCAAGTGCCATATTGTGCTCCATATTGAAAAGTTTCGAAATGCAAATTTAGCATGTAAATCTAAAATTTTGAAATTTGATTTGGCGCGTTCCAGCTTTAGTATTTACAATTTTCTAACACTAAAGGACTGCTTAGGGACACTTCTTGAGCAAGTTCCCAAGTGCCACACATTATCATGCTCCATATTAAAAAGCCTTGACATGCAAATATAGTATAAATCTAAAATTTTGGAGATTTAATTTGGCGTGTTCAAGACGCGTAAGTGTTTCTTTTTTTGACTTTTGGTGGGAAAACCATGAATCGATGTGTTGGTTCATCTTTGCGTCTCTGCTTCTTGGATTACTTTTCTCCATAACTTTTCTATAAATCATGTTTCTATGTTCTGGACCTATATGTACAAGAAAATTCATGAGAAGGTTCTCTCTCGTATTGCCTACAGGTTTCTATTGAGGTTTACTGAAGGGCAGAGTTGAAGAAAATTCCAATTATCTTCTACACGTGTGAGTATATTTCTTCTTCATGATCCTCCTCCTTCCCTCGCCTCGTATCACTAATTTACCCTAGAACATTATACAACTTCCCTATTCCAGTTCATTCATATTCTAATCAGATGATTTGACTTCAACTTTTTGAAAACAAACGGCATTGTGTTGATTTTCTATGCCATCAAGCATCGCCCTTCTAATCCTTCATTTCTTCCCTCTTGGACTCGTTATGATCTATGTTTCTCTGGTGACCTCCATTTGTTGAAAAGTGTTCGCTCTCCAAGGAAGTCATTTATAAGTTAGAAGATAACAGCCGTAAGGTGCTTCAGTTTGAAACTAATTGGTCCATTTAATTTAAAAAAATGGAAAAAAAAAAACTGCTGTCACGATTTAATGTTGCCAGTTGGTTTCCATGCTTTGATTTCTTCTCTTCACTTTCCGTGTGGTCTTTTATTTTTTAATTCCAGCTTTTGCGTTTTTTGTGGTCTCATTAAGAATATCTTTCAATGTTTTGGAAGTGATGATACGCGGTTGAAATCAGTGGCAAATTCCTTCTTTTTTTTTTCTTTTTCTTTTTTTTTGAAAGTACTCTGTCAAAACTGTTCCCTTTAGAGCTTTGCCTTTATTTTGTTTTCTTGATGAAAACTTTAGGCTTTGAAATTTTGAAACCATTGAATCTTGTAATGCTAAACTAAGAAAACTAGCAAGATTACTTCTCCGATGTTAAGTTTTGTTGAATTCTTACACTTAAAATTACATAATTTATCGCTTGTCCACAATTTCTAGACTGTGTTGTGTCGCTTCATGTTTTCCCTTTCATTTCTTTTTTAAAAATAATTATTAGTGTTTTTTTAATTATTATAGTTATTACTTAGCACTGCAATGCTATGATAGATAGATATAGGAATGTGAATAATAAAGGGATTTTTCTATGATACACACACGCACTTCTACTTGGACAACATATCTGAATCCTCTATTTGCGCATCCACGCTCTTCGCGCATCAATGACAAGGGTTTGAGAAGCAGCATGTTGTGTCCTATTTTTGTACATTCTTTAAATTTCTAATGCGAGTGGTACACTCTAGGGACATTTTGGATCAACTGTTCTTCTCTATGACATTTTTTAAGCTTTCTAATGTGAGGGGAACAGTATAGGGATGTTTTGGATCAAGTTTTCTTCTTTTTGACATGTCATGTGGCATGTCATATATGAAAAGTATAAAAATAAAGATATAATTATATAAATTAAAATTTTAAAGAATTCAAATTGATGTGTCATCGACGTGTCCTTGCAGCTTAGGATTTTACTTAGCCCTCAAATTCAGTCACTCAATTGTGAATGCTGGTTATATGACTGTTATCAATATGGGCTCGAAATTTCTCCCTATATAACATTCTGCATAGCTAATTGTTTGCTTTTAAAGACAAATGTCTTAAGTTTATTAGGATTGGACTATTTGCAAAAAATATTTAGGACATGTAGATTCAATTGTGTAACTCTCTCTCTCCCCCCATTTTTTTAATCTCCCAAGGTTTTGTGCATGTGTGTGTATATAAAGTTATCGCTGCCAGTTGCCTACTGTCACAACAAATTGATAGAGATAAAAACTGAGAAATATAATCTATCCCAAGCCAAGTTGCCAACCAGGAATTCCTGTTTATCTGTATGTATCTGTATTTATTTGCACAGACATTGCACATTACCCACATATAGACGTGCATGATGTGGTGACCACGAGAGTTCCAAGGACCGCACAAACACAGATTATTCATGCATGCTTATTTTACCCTTTTGGTTTTACCTAACTATCATTCTTAAGGTCATTTTGTTTTGGTTTCTAAAGCAACCATGTCACCAGAAGGACCATCTGGATCAAAGAAACTTCACAACTTTGAGCTTCCAAAACTCAAGTGGCAAAATGTAAACCACCCTAGGAAAAGCAGAAGTAACAAAACTATGAGGTCTCCGAGGCATGGACCATCACCACCAGCCATTGTTGCAGCACCACGGCAATCCCTACCTATCAATTCTTCAGTCCAGTCATCACTGCATGCTGTCTCCGCCTCTTCACGGTCATCTTCACCATTCATCCGTGGCTTTGTATCTGAAATGGAGGCCTCCTGCATTGACTTAACCAAGAATCGCTTATCAAATGGTGAGAAGATTGTGGAGAACGAGTATGAGAAAGTGGGGAAATTGCTTTCAAATTCAGAGAAATTAGCACAGAACTTGTCCGAGAAGATGGAGGAAACCGTGGTTGTTTGCGGTCTTCCTGTATGTGGAGGTCAAAGGAAGCCTAAAGAATCAGAACAGATGAAGCCCTTTTCTAGGGGTAGTAGGACAAGTAGTGAGGCAGGGATGGCAAAGGGAAGAGAACAGCCATTAATCCTGAACGATGAGAGAAATCAATTGGTGAAGGAAGATGAGGGGAAGAGTATTTCACTGCTGCAAAAGGATGTGGAGGTCAATCTGTCAATAAAAGATGGCAAAACAGAAATTGGAGGAGCGGATGATAAGCGTGGCAAGAGATGGAATTTTAGGGAAAGAAGGTCTAGTACTGCAAGTGAGAAATTGACCGCTGGATCATCATCCATGGCTGCTGACTCTAAAGAACCAAAGCCTGTGGGGAAGAATGGTGTAGAGGAAAAGCAGAACGATGAGGGAGAGATGCTCTATTTTGCTAAGTTGCCCAGCTTCTCTGTTCAACTTAAACCTGAAGAAATTGGGGCGGATCTGCTTGCTATGACTGGTAAAATGCCATCCAGGAAGCCAAAAAAGAGGTCCAAGAACATCCAGAGACAAATTGATGTATGAACAATAATATTTTATGAGTGAAATTGAATTTCTTTATTTCTTATAATGTACAATGATGATTGCTCTTTTACTAATTTAGTGTTTCTTTGTGATGTTCTCTTGCAGGTAATTATCCCAGGTAGTAATTTGGGATCAATAACAATGGACCGATATAGAGTGTCTGAAAATACGCCAAAGGTACTACACTAGATTTTGAGTTCTTGATATGTCGAATGTTAGTCAATCATGGAAATCAATATCAAATTTTAATGCTAATATTCGCAAACCATATCAAATGACTGCTTCTTGCAGGGCAAGTAAGACTGTTTCGTTTGGCTTCCGTTAACACATGGAAGCTAGAGGGCACTTGCTGGTGATTGCCCAGAAGAAGAAAGTGAATCATATATGATCCTTTATCTCTCAGAAATCTTGTAATGAGACTAGTGATGTTATATGTAAAACGTTTCACTATTTGCTCGAGTTTTCTGAAAAAAGCAGCCTTTATTATTATATTATTATCATCTTGTAGTGAGACTTAAGTGATTTTATATTTAAAACGTTTCGCTGTTTGCTCGAGTTTTCTGAAAAAACAGGGATGGTGTTTCATGATTGCCTTTATTATTATCATCGTCGTCGTCATTATTTAAAAGAACCCGATAAAACTTCTTATTTATAGAACTATTTACATGGCAGCTTATTGCTTAAGGAAAAATTTTCAATGCTAGGAGGTTTAGTATTCCTGACAAATAGAAACAAGATAAGTGAATATAGGGTTACAATTAAACAATAAAATGCATTTTTGTATTCACTTGTCAATGACTCATTTGCCTGAAGTCTAGAAAATTTTCACTGCTATATGAGTTCGTCCTTGTGCTCTAAAAGTAGGCCGTAGGCCGGGTGTGGTCGGGGATGGATTAGTCGTGGTTTGCCCAAAGCCAAACCATCATTTTGAGTCGGGGCAAACTCCCAAACCATAAGAACATTTCTAGTATTTTAGGAGTATTGATTTCGGTTCTTAGAATATTGAGTTGGACAATGAGTAACTGACAAGTAAATGCATGGTTCAATTAATTGATTAATTGGGACTCTTTTATCTTCTTCTCCTAATTCTCCTTGACCTGGGATACTAAACTTTGCAGTTTTTGAACGGTTTTGATAGTTTTGGATAGTTTCAGAACCTTCATTTTAAAACCATCTTAACCAACAAGAAGGGTTTTATATTGGAAGATTAACTGAAGTTTTGCAGTGTGTGCCAAACTTTAAAATGTTCTAATCAACCGGATGACGTGGTTCAATGGAATGTGCTTGGTTTATTATGTTACGTCATGGGACTCGTTTCAGTTGGTTCTGGAATTAGATTATGCGAAACCCTAACTAAAAGTAGGTAAAATAAGCCATATTTGTTAGTTCCGGTTGACTGTTTATTAATATATGGTCTTCATTTGGACAAAGTCGGATGCTTTGTAAGCATTTCTCAAAGATCATTCAATCTAATTGTAAACTGTCCACAATTAGCCTTTCACAATGCCAAAAAAGGGAAAATCTGTGTGCCCTTTACCTTTACATGGTAGATACACGGTTAATTTAAGTCAATAAATACACACGAATAGTAAGTCATGAAAAAAGGTCCTTTAAGCCCTAAATTATAACAAGTGTGAAACGTGATAAAATAAAAATATAGAAAACTTTAAGTAAGAATTTTATTATGTCTGTCCGTAGGCTGGTTATTATGTAAACATGTACATGTGGCATTTATCTAGACAACATCCACCCCACCTCAACTCTTAAAAAACAATTTGGATAAATGTCACATGCATATATACGCATAATAATCAGTCTACCGGTAGGTATAATAAAATTTACACTGGTGAACACCTCTACCAGCAGCCATAATAAAATTTTTGGAAATTTAAGGGTATAACGTTGTTAAAAGTTGTGTGTCACTCTTTTGCTATAATTTATTGAGCTTTAGTGAGCTCTTTAAAAAAATTGGTCAATGATGATTAACATTATAATGAGACAGCTAATTCTCTTTCCTATTAACCCCAACCCCAACCCCACCCCAACCAAAAAAAGAAAACATTTCTTAGATTCGGTCCAATTTTACAAATCACTTTTGCCACTTCCTCTGGTATGCTACTTGACTAATTAAAAACTTACATGTGTATTTAAAAATCCAATTTTAACAATAAATTGAATCACATGAATCTACAAATCAATTTTTAATTTTATCAATACAACAGAGTATAGTTATAAAGGGAATTTATAATTAATAGAAATGAGTTGTAGAGATTTAATTGAAGTTTGAAGAGTGTAATGATTATTAAGTACTTGTCAAATCAATACTCTAATCATGATAGGTGAAACAACCTCTAAATTATTTCACTAGCTCGTGTAGAAAAAAAAATTCTAAATCTGTCACTCATTAATATAAAAGCATGCTGATCACGGGAATATTTTCCCTTCAACACACAAACTATACTTCAATGTAAATAGAATTATGTTACGTGTATAAAATTTTCTTACGCAATCAATCATGTATTAAGATTGTATTTCTTCACACGTTATCTCACTTTTACTAGTTTATTTAATATTTAGTTTATTTAAACGGGTAATATTCCTTATTTTATCTTTAAAAAAAATCCTTATTTTATTTTGACCTAATATTAGTTTCACATTCAATTCGAAGTTAGGCAATGTTAAACAAGTAATAATTATTAAATTAAATTGAATATATAAATGATATTTCATCATTAATTAAGGGGTAAAGTCGGGAATTCAGTTTAAACGCACCATCTTCTTCGCTACCAAAACTCTCAGTATATAATCTAACCGTTTCCATTACGCCATTCCTCTGTCTCTCTCTTTCTCTCTCTCTCTCAATCCTTACGTGATATTCCGGTTATCGGAATTTTCTTCAATGGCATCAACAGTTCCGGCGAAGTCTCAGCCGCTGCACAACTTCGCCCTACCCCACCTGAAATGGAACAAGGGCGACAACCACTCCACCAGCCACCATCACCGCCGCCGACCAACCAAGTCTCCTTCACGCATATCTCATCCTTCTTCGGGTTCTCCGCTCCGGGAGCCACCGCGTCAATCCCCGCTGCGCGATTCGCGAAGTTCGTTGTTCCATGAATCTGCAATGTCATCGCCTCCTGTTCGTGATGATTTAGTGAAGTACTCGCTTCTATGCGGTGAATCATCCAAACAGTCCTCTGTTCATGAATCTGTGGACAAGTTTCCGTCGAGAGATCGGATTCTGTGAAGCAGTCTCCGATCCTAGGGTCTTTGCCGCAACGCTCTTCCGATCTGATTTAGCTTCTGAATCAGAGGCTTCCATGAGGAGTAAAAGTGTGTTGATTAAGAATAATTTGAGGAATTTGGTGTCTGAGACTAATAAAAACGGGATGTACGCGTCCAATCCTGATCGAGCTATTGAGAAATCAGAACAGAAGCTAAAGTCGAAAGAAGCCGATGCGATCACCAGAGAAAAGAGATCGAGAATCTTGCTAAAACTTACATCCGAGAATGATTCAGAGGAAAATCAGCTAGAAGAGTCACAAAAGACCGACAGTAATGGTAATGAAAATCGTCACGCTACTGATGAGGCTCAAGAGGATGAACCGAAAACGTGGAATTTGAGGCCCCGAAAACCAGCCTGCAAGTCCTTCAATGGAGCTGCTGGAAAAATTAATGGGTCGGCTATGAATGATAAGAAAGATCCATCACCTTCGAGGAATTCGACAACTAGATTGGGGGAGATTCAAGCAAATGGATGTGATGGTCAAAAGAAGATGAAGAGGAAGCTGAGCCTTTCGATTGCTCTATCCAAAGAGGAGATTGAGGAGGACATTTTCAGTTTGACTGGATTAAAACCTGCTAGGAGGCCTAAGAAGAGATCGAAAAACATTCAGAAACATCTGGATGTAAGAAAATATCTGATCTTTGATTTGATTAAATTGTTATCTTAGCTGGAAAATTTTCTCTCTTTTATTGAATTATTCAATTCATTGCAGTATCTCTTTCCTGGATTGTGGTTGACATCAATAACTCCTGATTCTTATTAGGCATCTGAGATTTATCTGAAGGTTAGTCTTGAATAATTCATATCGAGTTTGGTTGAGTAATTGTTGCTTGTTAGCTTGATTGGTTTCTTATCCGGAATGACTTTGCTGTATGCAGGGATGGATGCAACTGAGGATATGGAAGATCATATAGCCGAAATATTTTTCTCAAATTCTTAAGATGCTCGACTTCCAATTTTTCCGACGGCGCTGGAAGGTATTATCTAGTAGTAACCTGTGAAGGCAAAAAAAGAATAAGCATATTTAGCCTTCGGGTTTCGTTTTTGTCTTTTGTAATTTTCGTGATCATTTCAAAGAATTAGTCTTTTAGCATTTTTTAGTTCTTCGATTTAATAGCAGTGGCAGTTGTAAATATGAATTTGATGGTTTCCATTTTATAGAGAGTGATATTTTTATGATTGATTTTTTCCTAGCTTACCAACTCTGCAAAGGGATGTTTGAGAAGTCTGGAACACCGGGCCAGCTTATTCTTTTGCATTCCAAATTTGACTCTTGAGAAAAGATAAAATTTGCAGTTGATTTATTTATTCCATACTAATCGTTGACACTTGTTAAATAATGGCCATGGGCATTCTTATGACATTCTCCACGTTGATAATTCATTCAATTCTATATCCTGTGGCTAATATAAGTTTGCCTGTGCTCTTAGAATATATTCCAACTTCACCAACTTGTGAATGCTGTTAGGAGATGAAGAACGGGCCATTTTGAAAAAGAAATATCTATGTATAATATGAATATATGCTGCTAAAAATACATCTAACCTGCATCTTCAAGACCTATGATGATTTTTCTGTTTTTACTCCTTTGGTTAGAAGACTTCCCTAATTGATGTGGTGGGAGATGACATCAAGCAATAATTTGATGAAGCAAATGGTGTATGCTCCATAATTGGATACTTGTAATATTTATATATTTGGTCCTGAGTGCTAAATAGTTTTGTTCCACACAATTGTTTTCCTTCTATAAATTATTATATGGTGTTTATCTAATGATGCATTTACAATTGACCTCTTCGTCCCGTTATGTTCCTTGTCCTGGAAGCTTTATATAGAAATCGTATTGAGATTTTATAGAAACTCGTTCTGTTTTCTTATTACCAGTTATGTCATCCTTGCTCTTAAGAGACGAAAATTCTATCCTATCTGAGAAGATTTGGCTATTTGCTACACTCACAATGCTAACCTGTTGAGAATGAAGTAGAAGTCTGAAAACTCAGCTCCTCTTGAAGCGGGTTTCTGCGTCTGCTTTCCGTCCTCTGGTTTTAGAAGTTTGCTTATGTTTGAGATCTTTGTTTGAAATCATAGACTCAGGGTTAGTTTTGGCTTCCAGGCATATGCTCAACCCAACATTATATGTTGAGTTACTAGTCACAGTAGTTGTGCCCAAACTATTGATAAAAGAAAATAGTATGGGAATGTGATGTAATGGCTAGGTCCTTCAGACACTGACAAAAGGCAAACTCAAGTTGATACTAATTGTGATTATGATAATATTTGTTTCCCTTTCATGATGCAACTCAAAACTTAAATGTGGTTTTGACATGTATTTTTCCCTTGACAGCAGTTTTACCCGTATCCATTTGGTTTGAGACTTTCAGTATTTGACTGGAATTCGAATTTATGTACCATGGAAATCATGGGATGCATCTCAGAGTGGAAGCACCATTGCTTTGGACAAGGATGTCCAAAAGAAAAGATCAAAGATTCAAAGTCCATTCAAAGGAAATGAGCTTTGATGCCTCAGAAATGAGAACGCTGGAACGGGACTTTTGACTGGCCAGCCAGTTTTCCGTTTATGCGCAGCCATTTGCCCTAAAAGGGTACTTTACTTCTTCAAAAGATTGTCATGAATTGTTTAAAACGGTGAAACTAGTCAAATTATATGAATGTTCTCCAGGGCCAGCCATGGGTTAGGTGATCTAGGCGGGGACTAGGGCCTTCTCCTGCTGAAAAAGGTTCAAAACCTCTTGAGTCTGCGGATTAAAAATAGAATTTTGGTTGGAGTTACTTTTAATGGAAAATGTCAAATTCACAAAAAAATAAAAAAATTCCATCTTTGTGTTTTTTTTTTTTTAAAAAATGAAAAATATAATCTATCTATCTTTATATTAAACAAGCATAGTTAGTCAACATATTTTTCCCGCCAAAAAATGGTAATCTATGTGGTATATTTTTGCGGTGCATGTTTTGGGGTAACGCTGCTTAAATATATGCTTCGTATATTTATTTACTTATTATAATATTTTCCATATTTTATTACTTTCCTATTATGTTTCCGGACTTTCCTCAATTTCCTTCTCCACACTAATTTCACTTTTTCATTGTTTTCCCTTAAATTTCGGTGCAATTTTCATGTGATCAGTGCTCTAATGAAGCAATCTTCAAATCTATAAAGACTAGATTATTTGAATCGCTTATCATTGGTTCCCAATCTTTATTGAAATCAAGATCTCTCTAGATACATTCCAAAATCTCATTTCAAGGTAATATATCAAAAGAATCTATTAGAATTAGAATTCTAAAATATGGTCAATTATGTATATCCCCTATTTTATATACAATGGCAGAATAAAGCAACTGATTTCTTAATATATATATGAAAACTAGTTTAAAATATTTATCCAGGCTACATGCTTGTGTTTAATAAATTTTTTTATATAGAATTTTTAATTTTTTAAAAAATTTTATTAGTTAAATTGAATATTTTCTCATCATAGTCCATGTTACTTATAAAAAACTCTAGATCCGTTTCTGTGCATATTTGACTATTATTCTATTTTCATTTGTCCACAAGATATCATTCACTTTCCATAGTTAATTTCCTGCATTTCTTCCTAAAGTTGTAAAAGATAAGAATAGAGGGATTAATTAATAAATATATAGCAATTTTGTTCTCTCCAAGTATTCCTACAAAATTTAAATGTTTAAAAATCATGTACATTTCGTATTAATAAAAATCATGTAAATTTCGTAGAAAAAAATTAAAAAAATTCATTTAGGGTTCAAAATTTCCACTATTATTAACGTATGACTAATTATATTCACACTACATATTTTTATATGTACATCACATTTTAATTGAAATTGTAGTCTTTAATATATGGTAATTTTTCAAATTACATTACAAATATTTTTACCTCATATTTTTATTATTAACATTCCATTTATGTAGGTTTTGATGATTACTTTTTAAAAATTATATTAGCCAACTTTTAAATAAAGAAAAAATTTGTCACATTTTTGTTTTGGTTATTATTTTTCTTTTTTCTTATATAAAATGCGATGAGCAAATAAATTATTTTCACCATATTAACACATGTTTTGAAAGAAAATACTTGTCAAAGATATAATGTTTGCTAACTGGTTAAAAATTGAAGATGAGAAATGCAATTAAAAGATTATGGACATAAATATTATAATTTTAAAACACTAAGAACTTTCAATGCAATTAACTTGTGGTGAATTTAGTAAAAGTTGTAGTGTTAATATAACTACCCTTAAAGTATTAATTTTTTCTCCTTTTGATAATTATATAGCATTATTATATATTGAAATCACCAGAAACTCAAAATAGAAATTACGATATTTTTCTTTTTGCTTAAATATTATAGTTACTATGTGCTATTTAGAAGAGTGTGATGTAACTTTAAATGTAATTTTTTTTCGGTTCTTCTTTGACCTAATGAATATTCAATTTACAATAGAAAATGAGTCATGTTATTTGTAAAAAAATCTTTACAAAATATTTGACCAAATGAGATAATTTTACCATATTATCTCTAAATTATTCTTCAAGCCTCTACAATGAGTAGATATTACTTTGAAGCGTTGAATAAGAATACAGTGTTACCTAATTAAGTTCTTATGCAACCTGTAAATCACATTCTGGCAATGACTTACATCATGCTCTTTCTTTACGTACCTGAATTTTTTATTGAGATAAAGATATTTTGGGTTCTCAATCATGAGTTGAGGTAAAGATTGGTGTGTTATATTATTGTAGAACATTTTGGTTGGATTGAGTAATGGTATAACTCTTATTTTCACAATACTTGGAAATCACATTGTTATGGGTAATCACTTTCCCATGTGCACTTTTTTTTTGTAAGGAAAACCTATGTTCAGTCATTGGCAACTATATATTGCATGGTTTCGAGGGTTAGAAACCCACTGCGTTGAGAATCATGATCTGTGATAAAGATTGTGAGAAAACTAATTTTATTGTGAATGCAGAGTTCAATGAATTTTTCAACAATTCAGATTAATTTATTTTGGTTTTTATGTTCACTTTTGTTTTATTCCTTCATTTTTTAAAACCTTTTGGAGTGTTTATATATAATTATTAGTTCTTTACATGTTTTTAATAGTCAGATTAATATAAATTTGATGATGAGTAATTATTCAACTTCTTATAATTAAATTAGTATTTTTCTTTTGAGATTAATCTTCCCGTACAACGCACGGGTTAAAAACTAGTTTTTCATATAGAACTCCAATCAAACACCATCTAACTATTTTTTTTTATTTTTATAATTAGTTAATTAGTTATTATAGGGGGAATTAAGATACTCCAAAATAAATTATTTTATTAAATTGACAACTTAAAAATGTGATGGGCATTCTCTCAAACTCTGACTATCAAAGGGACAGACATATGTTGATATTGTATTTGTATAGAAATCAGTAAAGGATATTGGCAAAATACACAGAGAACTATTAAAAGCAAACGATGAATTTAAGGACAAGATATATATGTGGAAGATTTTCACATAATAATAATCTTATTATTATTATTATTATTATTATTATCATCATCATCATCATCATCATCATCATCATCATCATCTATCTATATATCTACATATATCCTAAATCAAAAGTAGTCTAAATAAGTTTTCTTGTCTAAATTGGTGACGACATATTTTATTTTTTTATTATTTTATTCTATTCTTTTATGGCTAATTTGCACGATATTAACCTCGACATTTCATTATATTGTTCAATTTAATCCTAACATTTCAAACTTGACAATTTCAACAGCAATATCATGATTGATGTCATATTTTCCTTTTTATTGTTTTATTTTATTTCTTTCTGGTTAATTTGCGCAATATTAACCCTGACATTTCATCATATCAAACATGACAATTTTAATCCTTTCAAAAAAAATGACAATTTTAACATCAAATCTCATATTTTTATGTGGTCTGACTTTTTTTACTTAAAAAAATAATAATACCCTCCAATTCTCATCTATATATATCTAAGTCAAGAGTAGTCTAAATAAGTTTTCCCGCCTAAATTGCTGACGTCATATTTTATTTTTTATTATTTTATTTTATTCTTTTATGGCTAATTCGCTCAATTTTAATCTCGATATTTCATCATATTGTTCAATTTAATCATAACATTTCAAACGTGACAATTTCAATAGCGATGTCATGGCTGACGTCATATTTTCTTTTTATTGTTTTATTTTATTTTTTCTGGCTAATTTGCGTAATTTTAACCCTGACATTTCATCATATCAAACATGACGATTTTAATCCTTTTAAAAAAAATGACAATTTTAACATCAAATCTCATATTTTTACATGGTCTGACTTTTTTTTTTTTTACTTATAAAAACAATAATACCCTCTAATTCTCATTAATTTAAAATCTATATATATATATATATATTATGTTATATTATATTAATCTAAATCAAGTGTAGTTTCTACCTTATTTCCCGTATTTGACTGATGTTGTAAATTAACTGATGAAGTCATATTTTACCTATTTTCCCATGTTTTCCCCTATCATGGAATTTAAAGTTCCATTTCTCATTTCCCAAAGAAACTCATAAAGATTGAATTTTTTCCCCATGACTTTTATATGTTCTATGGAAAACAAATGTAATCAAACACACTGTGAGTTTCCGGAAAATACATATTTAGATGGCTTCGATTTCTTTGCAAGGAGAATAGCTCACCCAAATGTCGTCAACGGCGATTGTTATGGAGTTAAATACTTGGCAAGTTTGTATTTACAGTATAACTTTAAAAGTCTATTGTGAACTTAATTCGCCTCAATTATCTTTACTTGAATGTCAATAACTTTTTTAGGGATATTTTGGTCTCATTCTCATTGGAAACACGCAAAACTTACATGGGTTAGTTTTTTTAATCTTTTTCTTAAAAATTTTTAATGTTTTAGCATAATAAGTCAGAAATTGGGAGCTTAAGAAGTTTCTATTTAAATTTGTTTGTCAAAAAATCAACCTCTAATAAATTTCTCACAACTATTTATTCTTCTTTCAGACCACGTTCCCTTTTTTATAAGTTTGTGTTTCAAAATCATATAAGATAGAAATTTCTAAAATTTCAAAGATATTTAGAATGAAAATAGTCAATTCATAGTTCAAGTATTGAGTTTGACTAATGCAACATTAAAAATTGGGATGCTATGTTTAATAAATAAGGACATATACCCACGCCATGCAACCTGATTGGTGGTCCAGTTATAGAAACAAATTGGCAGGTGACGTGGCCCCCTGTAATTGGTAGTCGGTCTTCTAACTCAGAGTCTTATCTGTTTCTATAGAAAATCTAAATTGATTGGTCATATTATGAGTTTATTAGTCTAATTATTTCCGTTAATGTAAATTCATCTTTTATATTTTCAACTAATGTATAAATATTTCTATTCATATTTTAAATTCCTATTGTTTTTTTTTATGTTGTTCATCTTTTATATTTTCAACTAATGTATAAATATTTTCCATTCATTTTTCAAATTCTTATTGTTATCTTTTTTAACATTATTCTTTCCATGCATCGCACGAATGCTATACTAGTTCAAATTTAATTATATTGTACAATTTGACCCCTTTCACTTGAAAAACTATTCTTAAAATGATGCTGGTGGGCAAGAAATCATGAATATTTTTGGATGGATATGCCTAAACATTTTTGACTCTGAACTGGACTAGAGTAATGCTATATAAAATATCATCGGGTGTTCAACACAACTTAGGTGGCATACAATTGTTACTATCATGTCATATCATCATATCATATCATATAATATATAATTAAAATAGTTTTTAATTGAATTTGGATTCTCAGTTGCAATTTTCCCGCTCTTTTGTTGATATTGACACAATGTTGCACAATAATTTAGATTCAATTAGTGCCCCAATTGGTTTTCAATTGGTTTTATTTTCCAAGTTTTAAAATCTTATTTGGATATTCATTACGAGTTTTTAATAAGTTTTCAATTAGTTTATTAGTTTTTTATATTTATTTTTATTTTAGTTTCCTTATTTCTATTTTTTTAGTATTTATATGTAATTATGAGTTTTTACAATTTTTTATTATCCGGTATCGATGTAAATTTGATGGCGAGTAACTGCTCAATTTCTTATAAATTAGTATTTTTTAGAATTATTTTTCCCGCTACTAAATTATTCGAAAATGAGCACATTATAAACTAATTGTCTGTATTATCTCTATTTTTTTATTTATTAATTTATGTTTATTTGATTTTCATAATTTCCTTTACAGAGTCCTTGATAATATAGAAACCAAAATTTATTTCAAAATAACTTATAAACTTATTTCAAAATAACTTATATTATAAATGAAAACTTAATTCAAAATAACTTAGAGCTCTGATTTATTTATTCTTCTTTTTTGTGCAATAAAAATCTATTTATTTGCGTCACACCAACAACTAAAGACAGATAATGTAACTCTGTCATAATAATATATGGCTAAAATTTATTTTCTTGACATCTATGATCTAACTTGAAAATCTTTGTGACTATTTTTTTAATCTTTATTTCTATATCATTTATATTGCAACAATTAAGTTGTAGTTGATGCAAATAATTTATTTTTAGTCTGTTTTCTCTATAAATGTGAATTTTTTAAAACATCGACTGAATTCATGTTATTATTTCATTTGATTTGATTATTATTTTGATTATTTATTATTTTTTGCAATTTATGTAATGAATTTTTTTATATGAAACATTGAAAATTTATTTCCCTGTACAACGTACGGGTTGAATACTAATTGATAGGTATTTTTATTTGACGAAAATAATAATGAATTTTAGTTAAAATTTAGTGAACACAGAGACAAGAAATCCACAAGAAGAAAATGAACGACACAAAAAAAATTTAACCTTCCATTGCGATTATCTGATCTTATTTTCCTTTTTAGGATGTCCACATATATGGTCCTTTTTATATTAAAAAGTCTAACTTGCATTTCTTTACAAATATATCCCTATTTGACATTTTAATTATAATTATCAATTTTGAATTTTATTCATAGAAAGGATACGTCGAGAGAGTACTTTTTCATGAGTATGAAAATTTTTATCTGAACGGGTATCGAGTGAATACGAGTATGTACACACTCGATATATATTATTAGATTGTTAACTAATAATATTAAATAAGTTAGATGATTTAAAAGTGAAATATAGTAAATCATTAATTGAGTACATAAGTAGGTAACTATTAATATAGTATTAATAAAATATTAATTTAATAAGTCAACTACTAAATTAAAACTGTATATTTATTATTTTTGCTATACAAATTTGATAATGTGTATTTGTCTAATATTTTATTATTCATTATTATTTAAACTTTTTTTTAAAATTAGTCTTCCCGTACAACGCACGAGTGAGAGACTAAACTTATAGTTGTAATAGTTGATTGTGATATGATTATTTATAGTGATGGAAATAGGGCGTGTTAACCATACTCTGGACCCGCCTCATGAGTCTTGAAGTGACACAGACCTGCCGAAAACCTATAAATTCATATGGCGGGTCAAGACAAGTCGGGTCATGGGATGACGGGTTGGGACGCCCCTATGACCTACAAAAGAACTCATGAAATTTTTTCCCCTTTCAATTAATTTTATATGCAACGCATTATTAATTGATGAGTATAGAATAAAGCAAAACCTTTATTTAAAATTTTAAAGTTCTCAACATTAACTAATATAATAATATGATTCTTTCAATTCGACAAAAAAATCCTTTCAAAAAAATAATTTAATAAAAAAATAAAAATAAACTACCACGGATTTAATGGTCGATTAGTCAAATTCCCATCTTTAATAATTTATACACATTTTTCTAAATAAATTTATTAAAAATAAAAAATGCCTCATGGGTCACGGGTCAATGTGTGAGTCCAACCTGACTCGCACCCGCCTTAGACCAACGTGTGAATTTGCAAGACGAGTTTGACGGAGACCAGAATTATGAACTCAAGCATTTTACTACGAATATTTCATGGTAAATTGTAATTCGCATATCAATTCGTAATTTTATACAATGCAACTAGTATATTATACTTTATTTATAAAATAATGTTTACACTCACACGTCAATTTTGATATGAATATACACTATAACTCTACCCGTGCGACGCACGGGTGAAAAAAATCTAGTTTAAGTAATTAACAACTTCAAAACTCGAAAGTCCCATTTAAAATGCTCTATTAATTACGTGTCGCCTAAATTAGTGTAACAACATCGTTAATATTACATAGTATTATTTGACTAACTATTATTGCGTCTTTTCTTCATGACACTAATTGTAAGACCCGCTCCACTTTGACATGATATTGTCTGCTTTGGGCTTAGTTCGCACGGTTTTATTCTTGGGATTTCACTCAAAAGACCTCATATCAGATAGAGTGGATCTCCTAACTTATAAACTGGTCTTCTTTTTCTCACCCAAACGATATGGGATTGAGGCTATCACAATCACCCCACCTAAGGGGGCCCAATGTCATCGTTGGCCACACTTCCAGTTGGGCTCTGCTCTGATAACATCTGTAACGACCCGCTCCATTTTGACATGATATTGTCCGCTTTGGGCCTAGCCCGCACAGTTTTTGCTCTTGGGCATTCGCCTAAAAGGTCTCATGTCAGTTGGAATGGGTCTCTTGGCATATAAACTGGTATTTCTTTCTCTACCCAAGCGATGTGGGATTGAGGCTGTCACAATTCCAATTACTAAATGATATTATAAGCGATGTTTATTTGTGATAGATAAGCTTCATGTCAGTGTTTATTTCACGTTTCATTGTTGAAGAAATATATTCATGACCCGAGTCATGTAGTGAATGTTGAGTCAATTAAGATTAAGAAAGATCTATCCTACGAGGAGATGCATATGTGCATATTAGACCGAAATGTTCATGTTTTGAGAAATCGAGAAATTCCTTTAGTCAAAGTCCAGTGGGTAAGTATAGTATTAATGAGGGCCTTTTGGGGTAGAAGCCCAAGAGTAAAAACCATGCAGGCCAGGCCCAAAGCGGATAATATCATGTCAAAGTGGAGCGGGTCATTACAGATGGTATCAGAGCAGAGCCCAACCGGAAGTGTGGCCAACGAGGACGTTGGGCCCTCTTAGGTAGGGTGATTGTGACAGCCTCAATCCCACATCGCTAGGGTAGAGAAAGAAAGACCAGTTTATATGCCAAGAGACCCATTCCAACTGACATGAGGCCTTTTGGGCGAAAACCCAAGAGAAAAAACCGTGCTGGCCAGGCCCAAAACGGACAATATCATGTTAAAGTGGAGCGGGTCATTACACTAATGTCCAAATGTAATATCGAGGTGGTTTCAAAATCTTAGGTAATTTTCACTCTAGGTCCCCAACCTTTCAAATTTGTATTAATTTTGTCTTCATTCTTCTTTTTGGGTCTACTAAGTCTCCAACCTTTCAATATTCACCATTAACCCCTATCAAAATGACTATTATACCTTTGTTTCCTTATTTCCGCTATAGATCCTCCAATCTTTTAATTTTTATATAATTTTATTTCTATTATTTTTTGAGCGCATAGGAGCCTTAACATTTCATTTTTTATCGTGTTATATCCCTATTAATACTTTTCATACCTAATATTTTAATTTTTAATGTTAATCCATGTTAAAACTAACATTGTACCATTAATTATTTAAATAAAAAATAAAGAACAATATAAAATAAGAAGTCAACTCACTCTAATCCACTCTAACACAACCCAATGAAAATAATAAAAAAATACTGATAATAAAAAATCACAATCTATAACGGTCTTAATAGATATAAAATCAGTGTCGAAGAATTTTGTCTATCTAAGTATTAGCATGACGAATCGGATCCGATTTCTTGATCTATCACGAATCACGTGACGGATACAGATTAGGTAGATCCACCAAAAAAAATTGATTTTTAATTTATAAAAAATAAGCATAACCCAATACTTTAATTCTAATTTAATTTCTTTATCTCTCTGTGTGATTTTCACCACAATCTGCTCCTGATTTGTTATCCATCTCAATCTAATATGATCCACCAATTGTGGATCCACGAAAAAAATTAGAATTCATGCATTAAAGTTCTGTTTCATTTTTGTAATTGAAAATGATTTTTTTGTGTGGATCCATTATGATCCGATCTGTTGCAGTTCTTATTTTATATTGTTCTTTATTTTTTATTTTTATTTAAATAATTAAAGATATAATAGTAATTTTAATAGGAATTAACATTTGTAATTGAAAGGTTAAGGACGGAAAGTGTTATTAGGGATGTAACGGGATAATAAATGAAAGGTTAATGGTCTATATGCCTAAAAAATGATTAGACAAAATTGTATAAAAATTGAAAGGTAAAAGACCTATAGTAAAAATAAAGAATTGATGGTATAATAATCATATTGATATGGGTTAATAACTAAACTTGAAAGGTTGATGACTAAAAGTGACGTTGGAGATATAATATGATAATAAATGAAAGGTTGATGCTTAATAGACTAAAAATAATAGACAAAATTAATATAAAATTAAAAGATTAGAGGTAGAGTGAAAATCTCCCTAAAATCTTTGACGAAAATAAGACATGGGACAAATTTTTTGCAGTTTTGACAAATACATATATTCCACCTTGCGTTCCAAAAGTCATAGAATGGTTGACGTTTAATTTGAACCACCACTCACCGCTTCCCACTTTTACCCCCCTTAGAAAAAGAAAAAACAGGATTTGAAGGACTTTATTATCCTCAAACTAACTTCCATAAATGGTTAACTTTTTAAACTTTTTTAAGGAAAGGAAACTCAAATTGACATGGGCATGCCACATATACACCTGATACGCCCCCTTTGATCTGTTTCATCGTCTAGTAATTATTATTTAATGAGGTAAAAGACCACTTAAAAAATTGAGATAGCAAAATATTTCACTGAATATTTCACAAACAAGGGACCTCATTTTATTGGCAAAGTTAGGTCACTCTATGAAGTGTGGACGCATAATTGCTTCCGCACGCTATATGGAGGAATACAACATGCTTTACTAAAAATTACTTGTTAGGTAGGTTAAAAATATGTATATATGTGTGCCTAAAATTTAAATTTTAAATTCATTTATTATAAACAATACCATTTATAAATGTTGTTGAGCTTTGAAAAAAAATTACTAAAAACTTAGTCTAAAAATATATTAATTAATGATAATATTGTCAAAACTCGTGTTTATATATATATGAGATGAGACATTCAAATGGACTTTCCACTCACTCACCCTTTATCAGGAGTTCTCGCGTTCGAATCTCATATATGTCTGCCTTTGTATTTAAAAAAAATAAATAAATAAATAAATAATCTGTGCCAATCAAAGCCGAGGCAAGGGAGTGGGCCGCCTTACTCAAGAGCCGAAGGAGCCGGCTATCCTGAGGCCCAAAACCAAACGACATCGTTTCGTCTCAGTTTCCTAAATTCTTAAATTCTTTTGTCCGGTTTCTTCCCATTCCGTCTCCGTCGCTTCTCTGTCTCCGGCTCGTAGTTCTTGGCCCTAATATTATCCGGCCCTTGTTTCCTTCCTCAATTTTCATCGCTCTCTCCCTCACTGGCTCACTGTCGGCCGAATTTTGGGAACTCTCTTGCGATTCTTGGCCTCTAGGAAGTTGCAGCCGGCGACCTAATTGTTAAGGTACTTTCTCTGACACATTCATGTTTCATCTTTTTACGGGTTCTCATAATTTTGTGATTCCTAAAAATTCAGTTATCGAAATTATTGGAGCTTGTTTAACCGTTCACGTCCGTTTCTAACTTTCTTCCTTCCCAAATCAGCTGTTCGTCTTATTTATTTGTTTGTTTGTTTTTACTAAATTTCACTGCTTTTCGTCAATTTAGTATGAAGAAAGTTCGTTTCTTTTGCTGTTAGCTAATTCTCTGTTAGAATTAATTTTGATGTAATTTCTTGTTTCTAGCTTAATTGTTTACGTTGACTGATTGGCTGATGGGGTTATGTATTTCTGTATAACATATCGTTATGGATCTTCTAAGCTCTATTTAAGTTGAAATTATGTTAAGTGATGCTGGAAGAATTCATATTTAGACTATAGAGATTTTGATATGTTATGAATTCCATCTTAATTATATTCTATCACTATCGATCAAGTTTAATTTGAAGTGGACGATGCCTATGGGTTCTTGCATTGGAAAAATTAAAAATCCTTATTATGCCATCCATCTAGTCTACGTAATTACAATTTGCAAAGCTTCCTCCGCTTTATCTAGAGGATCTACTCTTGTGGTTTTTGACATTATATTTTATTGTTTATGTATGCTCTTTCTATTCTGTGATTGTTAACAGTAAATAGTTGATAACATGGAAGTTGAAGTCGACCACTATGTTGTTTTGGGTTTGCCATCTGGAGATGAAGGCGCCAAGCTTTCAGAGAAAGAAATCACAAAAGCTTACCGAGTCAAGGCATTGGAATTGCATCCAGATAAAAGACCTGATGACCCAAATGCGCATGCCAATTTCCAAAAGCTTACAACATCTTATGCAATTCTCAAGGATGAAAAAGCTAGGAAGTTGTTTGATGATCTGCTACGGGTGCAACGTGAAAAGCTTCAACGCCAGGCTAAACAGGATTCCAAGCGCCGAAAGATGATGTCCGATCTAGAAAGAGAGCGATCTGCTTTTGCTCCTGACCCGAGCTCTAGAGCTCAAGAAGAGGAAGAGAGGATTGCTAGGAAGCTTCAGGAGGAGATTGCAAGAATTCGTACAATGCATAGCAAAAAAGAATTTACTGCTACAGAAACTCCTTTAAAGAAATATTCAACGGCAACTAGAAGAGCTAATACAGATGGTGGAGGCAGTGGATTGGACAAGGAAAAGATGCTTAAGGTTTCATGGGAAAAGACTGGTGATGGCTATACAGCTCAAAGGCTAAGGGAAATTTTTGAGCAGTTTGGTGTGGTAGAAGATGTAGTAATTAAGAGTTCCAAGAAGAAAGGGTCGGCACTTGTTGTAATGGGCTCTAAAGATGCAGCTGTATGTATTTTTTTTTCACAAATTCTTTACTCCGTTGATTTTGCTGTTTATTGTCTACTGTCTAAAGGACTGTTTTCAATGACAGGTTGCTTCGACAGGGAATGTGTTGGGGGATATTTCAAACCCGCTTTTGGTCTTGCCACTCCAACCAGCTTCATCACCGGTTAATTTTGGTGTTGATGCAAATGTAGAATCCGATGGCCCGAAATTGAATAATCTCGTTGGTGCTGGATATCAGGCTTTTGAGGAATCAGTACTGGACAAGTTGAAAAAGGTTGGTTTTACTAATTTGAAAATTTATTCAGCATGACATCATTGCTTCCTCCCTTTATAACGTTGTTGTGGACATGCTTTTTTCTGTGCCATTTCGCTAACATTTGACTGACTTGCCATAACCAACCAAGCCAATATAGGAAGCTGTATCTTTTTGTTCACTAGATGAGTTTGTTGCCATCTGTTTGAGGGACCTTAAATGAGCAGATAAAAAAGGAGGGCAAGTTTAGAAATTATAGAAATTTGCAAGGGGTTGGGATAAGTGATATTCGGGAAGCAAGGGGAAGTGCTTTATATAAAGAATCATTTTAGTTTTGGATTAAGATTGAACCAAGTAATTGCTCAGGCAAACTGTTGCCGTTATAATGAATTTATGTTCAAATGTGGAGTAATGGAAGAAGAGGATATTTTCTAATAAGTCAGATCTCCGCATGGTTATCATGATATATGAGAGTTGTGAGATTGCTTCCATTCCTGTATTGGGGCCTTAGCAGTAAAAAGAAAGAATGATGAGTGCATGATTTATTTTGTATTTGCATGTCCTAATAATGAAGAATCTTGAACCCATATCAAGGGTGGTAGTTGCCTATATCATGGGGAACGAGATTTAGGATAGCAGAACAATTTGAAGGCAAAAAAAAATTCCAATGAATGAGTAGTGTATATTCAGAAAAGTTCAGCCAACAATTACTATCCCCGTGATTTCAAAATCATGAAATCATGTACCTCTTGGTTGTTGCTTTTGCGGGGGAACATCTAAAACGCATCTGATTATGAATTTTGACAACCCCCTTATGGAACTTATATTGGCCTTCCCCTGGCCGGAAATTGAACACTGTTTAGCTTTCTTTCTTTACATTATTCTTGGCTCTATACTCGGTATCTTACATCTATCTATGGTGAAACCAATCTTATTTATGACTTCTATTATCTGTACAAGTCTTTCTACCTTAAACTAAAACGATGACATAAAATAAAAGGACAGCGAGGATTCAGAATCAACGTTTTCTTTTTAGTACGGTTCAATTGTCAATTATCACTTTGCTTTCACATTTTTTCTCATCTCTGCCAAGATTTTTAGTTTTTACTGATAGCCAGCATTTCTAGTCTCTAACTCCATTTCATTGATGACAGGCTGCACAGAAGCAAAAGTGACGCGTTGAAAGCATGAGGGAGCAGTTTATGTGCTGCCTTGGATGATCTTTTTGAGCGTTGAAGAAGAGGTAACTATAAAAATGTCTCTTTTTTCTAATAGAACATTTAACCTCCCTTTGGACGAGATATTAGTCAGCGCAGGAGGTTGCAATTTTATGGGATTAGAATTCCATTGTCAAACTCGGGATTTGTACCATGTCTGAACAGTGAGCCTCAAGTTATTGTAAAGTATACATGTAACATGCCAAAGCAGGTCATTAGTTGTTATTATCCCTGTTGTATTCAATTCTTACACATTCTGAGAAGAGGATGGATGTAAGGTCTTCTTTATAAGTTATCAAAATGATGCCTAGATACGCTAGAACCTTTAGCGGTCAACATATCCTTTGGCTTAGAATGCAATTTATTCACAAGAGTAGCTCAAATATTCTTTTATTATGTTTATTCTGTATGTTATTATTATTATCCCTAATAATAAAATCAGTATCTTATTCCTTATTTTTCTATAAATGGTAGAATTTTACTTCAACTACTTAAAAATTATTCCTCATCATCATCCGCTTCTAAAGATATGGTTCCACTTTAACCACTTTATGGCACAAAATAATTTCTTTTTGTCACCCGATAATGTTTTTATGTTTCTGATATATTTGAAAATTAAATAAAAATTGATTTATTCTAGTTTTTTGTAAGGTGTCAATCTTAAATCTTTACGATTGACATATCACACGATTATAATAGGAATCAATTATATTTGTGGAAATAGAAATTGGGATGCTTCCTAGTACTTTAAGATACTAACAATAAGGCAATCAATCAAAATATCTCTATGCTTTTTCCTTAACCAACAAGAAACAAAAATATAATAATAATAACAGTAATAATAACCATAATCATAATAATGTCAAACAATTTTCTCTATTAGAGACATGTGGCGGTGCACAAGTGGTGGGTTGTGAATGTTTAATGGCGCCACGTTAAATTGTGTCACGTGGCGCCACATGTGTATGTGCACAATGTTTGGGAAAGAATTAAAAACCACTATCACTTATAAATCAATTTAAATTTTAAATTCTACACACATAATAACATTATATTTAGCCACATATTTAATATGATGTAAATTTTCATATTATTTTAATCATTATCTCCACATGACATAATCAAATTTCAACATATATATAAATTTTGAATTTTAAATCTATTTATAACTCACATTTTTTTAAATCCTTACCAAACAAACCCCAATGTTTAAATCGTCCAATATGTAACGTACGTTTTCTTCATCAAATCACATGAACCATGGCTTCTAATTTTCAAATTTTAGTTCTAAATTCATTTTTTTTTTCTTATTTTCAAACATGCGTTAACCAACCAAGACATGAAAGATGAAACAAACAAGTTTTCAATGTTTTAAAAAATATGTGAAAACTGAAAAATAGTCTGAAAATGCCGATATTTTTGCCTTTTTTCTTTTCTGTTGCCTTAAAAATATTTTTCCTTGTGTGAAACATATATCTTTATTATTTAATTTGAGAAAAAATAATTAATTAAGACTAGATTCAAAGATTGTAAACGAAGATAATCAACCCACGGAATCCACGAAACTACAACAAACCAACTGCAACTCGAGCACGTGTCCTTTTATACTCGCCCTTTCCCATTGCGCGTGGACCCACTTCGTCCTTCACTCCCCCAGTCCCCCTAAATTTAACTACACTCACTCTCATCCTTCCCCTTCCTCTCCACGCACACACACACCCGCACTCGCCTGAATCCGGCTGGCATCAATATGGTGGTGACTCAGATACTGAATCAGCGAGGCGATTTCGATTTTCCGTTGATGAAGCGCTGGCGATTCCTCGTAGCAAACGGAGCCGATAAATTTCGAGATTCGGATATAGAGATGATTCCGACCCATAATTTGAGCTACACGAGCTTGAAAGACATACTTCCGGTATCTTCGGTGGCTTCGCGGCGGAAGGAGAGCTGGCGGGAGATTCCGATCAAGAATCCTTTAGTACAGCATGCGGCGTGGGCGTACCTGCAGCCGATGATGGTGCTTGAAGAGAAAGAGAGGAGGTTATTTGTAAGGAAGATTGTGGAGAAGTGTCGCTGGTTGATTGGGTGCTTTAACGACGTCGTGCTGGTGGTCGTCAAGAGCTTGTTTTCCGAGCACCAGAGTAAGGGTACAAAACGAATGAGGATAAAGTTGACTTGAGAAAGAGTCGTCCACGGTACAACACGACAAAGCTACAGTTTTTTTCCTTAAAGCTTGTTTTGACAGTTGATTTTTAATTTTCTTTTTTGTAAATATTATTATTATTATTATTATTACATAATAGTATTTTAGTTTTAATTAGGTTTTTCCAACCCCATTAGAATTTTTCTTTAAAAAAAAAATCCTGGGTGGTTGTGTAAGATAACCAAGAAAATAAAGAAATGTTGTTGAAGCATCTTCTACAGGTACTAACGATTTATTTGTTAAAAATGTAATTTTGTTGTTTACGTTAATCACTTTGGAAGGATATTATACTAAAGTCTGGACCACCTAACTAGAAGTCATTCATCGTTTCATGTTTATTCTAATTGCTTCTAAAGGGTAAATTAGGAGAAAAGCGCTCTTCCATTAATAATTATATAACACGTGATTAATATGTAGCTAATATAGGTGAACAAAATCAATGGAAAGAGCTTATCCCTAAAAAAAAGAGAAAAAAAAAAGGAAAAAAATCAATAGAAAGATTTCTTTATTAGGTAGCAATGTCCAACCAATAGGTAATAGTAACGTGTAAGCTGTAGCAAATGCTATTTACAAGTATGAAGACGACGCTACGAAATTTGGACTTCTTATAGAAAACATTAGACACTCCCTTCAAGGACTTGTAAATTATAATATTATATTTGTCTCTAGATAAGCAAATATGGTTATGCATGAATTAGCAAAAAATGCTAGAATCTTTCCCAACCTGTGCCCTATGAATTTGGCACTAGAGTGGCTTCATAGACAACTTGTTCTTGATGTATTGGATAATTTAGTTATTACTAAAAGTTAATTTCTCTTCTTCTTCAAAAAAAAAGGTTTCCTATTTAAGAAAAAAAAGATAATTTTTAAGTATATACCTTCATGATCAACTCCATAACTCCCAATTTTTTTATTTTTTATTTTTAAATACAAGCAGGAAATGGGGATAGGGAAAATGTATATGTAGTTCAAACTCAAGACTTTTTGTCTGAAATGTGAATATCCAATTAATGTGTCGCTTGATCGAACAAGATCAACTCCATAGCTCAAGATCTCAAAAATAAAATAAATAAAAATAAAATGAAAACTCGATAACTCATGAAGTCACTGAAGCAAACAACGAAACGATGTACTTTTTATCCAAAAACAAAAAAGAAAGAAAAAAGAAAAGAAAAGCTATTGCACCGACTAAATCATTTTGATGATTAAAATATATTATCACTTCAATTTTAAAAAATAATAATATTATTATATTTGTATAGCAGAAGAACTTCACAAGTATATCATCATAGATTGAAAACGTGTAAAATCAATTCTTTTCAGCTAGTCCAACGATTAATAAAATAAACCACTTAATATAACATCAATCAATGTCATAAAAAAATCTTTTAATTTTGTCATTAATTTCCTCAGAACTCGCAACTAAAGCTGTTATAAGTAAACATCTTAGATCATTTACATTGGTACTGATAAATTAGGTTATTAGTGAAGTTATTGATTAACAACTGATAAAATTACCTACATTAATGGTGTTAAAGAAATTGTTAAAATCATATTTTTTAATTAGTTGTTAACTTTATTGTTAATTTTGATAACAATTTAACACTTTGCTAGAATTTAATGTTTTTGAAAAATTCTTTATGTACTTATTTATTTGTTTAATAAGGTTTGACAAACCAATAACTTTTGAAAACAATGAGGCATGCTTGGACTTGAGTAGATTTTAATGATTTTATTTAACACATTCAATGTGACATTTTAATAGTTTTTAAATTTAACTTAAATATGTGGCATTTAACAATAATTTAAAATACACTTTTTTATTTATGTGGATAACTAAATTTAACAAAAATGTGAATGCTCTTATAATATAATCCACTCGATAACGGACGCGGTTCAAAGAGCGGTTAAAGGCCGAAACTTGTATAAATTACTGGATGCTTAGAGAAGCTATTGCATTAATGAGATTATTACAGAAGAAAATGATAGGCGTTATCTATTTGAGGCTTGTTCAGAGGATCCTAGTGGTACATATACATACATGGATCTGGAAATCACAAGTATAAAATTTTTTACGAGTACTGTTGTCCCTTGGAATAATTGTATTCACCAATAATCTCCGCACGAGCAACGCCCATCCCTGAAATGGTGATATGTATTTGTGTCTCCTACCACAATCTCTCTGTTGGTGATCTCTGAAATCCTTTTGGCGGCATTATGGCAGTCTTCACATATTCTAACATTCTTCCTAACAAGCACAGGTTTCCCAACTGATGTTGAGATCAAGCCAAATGAAATCGCCAATCTCACAGAATGGTAGGGAGGAGAGTTCTCTCTTTTCTTCAACACATCAAGAGGCTTGAAGTTGGTGAATTGAGAAGCACAATGATTTTCCCCTTTTTTCCTCGAAATAATATCAAGAACTTCATAGATCACGTTATTCTTAATTTGTGATTTATCATGATTGGTGAACCGGTAATTCTTGCTATTGTACTCCACTATACAGCAGCCAGTAGTTTTCTCTAATCCTTGGTTCTTCATCCAACTTCTAACCTGTTCTACGTCTTCCCACCTGCCGACTTCAGCATACATGTTGGAGAGTAAGACATGGCATCCGGTATTATCATGCTTCAATGACAAACATGTTCTCTAGCTAACTCGGCTAGCTCTATGTTTCCATGATGTCTACTTGCAGCAAGCAAAGATCCCCAGATCCGAGCAGTTGGTGTCAATGGCATTTCATCTATGAAGCGCTTGGCTTGATCAAGATTTCCAGCACGGCCTAGTAGATCAAGCATACAGCCGTAGTGTTCTATTCCAGGATCGATCCTATAATCCCTTTTCATTGAATTAAAATATTCCCAACCTTCGTCAATCATCCCGGCAATGCTGCAGGATGATAAAACCGAGACAAATGTGCTTCCATTCGGTTCAATTCCCTCTTCCCTCATCCTAGAGAATAATTTAAGGGAAGATGCTCCAAACCCGTGGATAGCATAAGCCAATATGATTGTGTTCCATGAAACAAGATCCTTAAACAACAAGCTATCAAAAGTTTCTCTTGCAGTCTGAAGATCCCCACATTTTGCATACATGTATATAATCGCATTGGAGATGAATGTACTCTGAGCAAAACCCAATTTACAGATATAGCTGTGAATTTGCATCCCTTCCTTTAGCAAGGCCTTTTCAGCATAGGCAGGCAGGATACTAGCAATTGTCATCTCGTCTGGCATAAAATTTTCTTCCCGCAAATCATGAAACATTTTCAAGGCTTCCCTGGCATGGGCATTCTGCACATAAGCAGAAATCATGGCATTCCAAGATATTAAGTTTCTTTCTTTCATGTGGAAAAACATACCTTCGGCCAATTTCAGGCTGCCGCACTTACCGTACATGTCAACTAAAGCAGTCTCTAGCACTAAATGAGGAAGAAATCCTTTTCGAATGGCATAACCATGGATGGCTTTGCCCTGCACAAGTGCTTCCAGTTTTGCACAAGAGGGAAGCAAGTTTATCAATGTGACAATATCCGGATTTATATTGTCAATCTCTTGCATTTCCACCATACAAGCAATTGACTCAAATGGTTTATCATTCACAGCATATGCACCTATCATAGCATTCCAAACAACCACATTCTTCACAAAAATGCTATTACATATCCCCTTGGCATAATCCACTAGACCACATTTTCCATACATGTCTATAAGCGATGTTTGGATCATTAAATCTAATTGAAACCCACTCCTGATCACACGGCAATGGATTTCCTTTCCATTCAACACAAAATGCCCAAGAACACAAGCATCCAAGGCACTGATAATGCTGAATCTGTCAGGCTCTAATCGATCTTCCTGCATTTTACTGAAACATATTAAGGAGCTCTGACCATCACCCGCTGAAACATATGCACTGATCATAGAGTTCCAAGAAACCAAGTCCTTATAAGGCATACATTCAAATATTTTCTCAGAATCCCTGACAGACCAAATCTTTGCATACATTAAAATAAGGGCATTGCTTATGTAAATATCACTATCCAAACCAAGCTTAATTATCCTCGAGTGAACTTTTCGTCCCTCCGCCGCAGCAACAACCCCGGTGCACGCCTTGATCACAGATGGGAAAGTAAAAGAATCAACTTCAACACCTTCAAACTGCATACGGTGATAATAATCAATCGCTTCCCAAAAGAACCCATTATTAGTCAATTCCCTTATTACAACATTCCAAATGAAAGTGCTTGGGTCACTCATATTCTCAAACACATGGAGGGCATTTTCTAAACACCCGGATTCCGCAAGAGATAAAATTCTTCTTGTCAACGAGACATTCCGGCCGTCAACAAATGTTTCGATTCGTTTTGCTAGTCTTCTATTAACACGGGTAGCTGATTTCAAATTGTCTTTCTTGATTACTGTTTCACGTTTTTGGATACTTTTTGAAGATTTGGGCAAGATAAAATGGTGACTTACGGGTTTGATATGGCCATTAAAACTAAAAACTGTAGCCATACCCTTTTCTCTCAATCCTAATCCAAGTTGCATCCGGCGCCGGAAATCATGGGTCTTTGCTCGTCTTGGGGACTTGCCATTTGGAGAAATTTGCTGTTTAAAATTTGATATATATATGTTCCAAGAGACGAATTAGAGCCTCCCTTGACGAGTAGAGACGCTTGGTGTTGGCACTATTCTATTCCATTCGATTCGAATCGATTATTTCCCTTTCATTTTTTTTTTCTGATACAAAGGAAACACGGGGCAGGGGAGGGGACTTAGGGAGGGGCATGTGTGGTTCCAACTTAGAACCTCTCACCTAAAATGTAAATATCTTTTCACTTTACTATAATTTAAACCACAAATCGATTATTTCAATAGGGAATGTAATAATATTGTAATGTAATGTAATTAATTAATGAAATGAAATGAAAATCGAATTTTAATAATAAACGGATTATATCATACTCTTTTTAGAAAGGTGGCAGACATCCCAACTTTTGCATTCATTTGCATTTTCATCCTCAGCTTTTAAATTTGAACCAATTAAATCATATCCTATTATAATTGAAATTAAATTTTATATATTCACGTTAAGTAAGAGTACATAGAAATTATATGTGTGCATAAAGACACACAAAAAAATGTGAAACTTAATTTAAAATATTTTCTTTATGCATGTTTTATTTTTTTACGTACACGTGTCTCTTTTCTGTACTCATATATAATATGAATTTGAAATTTAATTTCAATTATTCTAGCATACATTTTAAATGGTTGCTAAAAGGAGTCCAACATTAATGAAAAAATAATGCATTTTTATGATTCGAGCCGATTTTGAAAAGGTTGGGGGCCTCTTGATCTAGGTTTAAAGGTTGAGAATGAAAGTTAAATAAATGCAAAGGTTGGGGACCTTTGCTTCAATTGAAAGAAGAAAAATCCACTTCGAAATTTCACTCTAAATGAAATCAAGGTGAAAGAATTGGATCAGAGGATAGAGAAAGATGGTAGAAGGAGAGTCTTACATTAGAGAGATGAAAAAGACATATATATATATATATAACCATTTAGCTTTTTGTTTGCGTAAGAAAGAAAACAGTATCTCTTGCAGTCAGTGATGATAAATTGGTACATGTGGCATTTTAGTTGAAGTGGAGAATACTTGGTTAAATCGGGTTATAGGGTAGTTATGCAAGCAAAATAAGGGGCTGGTTGGTTCCTGGAACGTGGCGTAAACTTTGGAAACTTCATTTGCCGCCTAAGCTGAAATTATTTATGTGGCAAGCATGCAGGGAGTGTTTACCGACTCGTGAAAGGCTAGGCAATAAAGGGGTGAAGATTCAAGAAGATTGTGAGGAGGTCGCCGAAACCATACTACATTTACTTGTGAGCTTGTTGGAACTGAGTAGAAGTTCACTGGCTGCAAGAAGGAAATTCTAGTTTTATAGTTTTTTCATTCTGTGCAAGAATTTGTGCCATTGCATGGAAACAAAGAAACGACAAACTTTGGAAGGGTCATGTGGGTTCCATTCTGCAGATTGTGGCTCATGGCGTTAATTACATTCAAGGGTGGTACATATTTCGCATCGATGGCAGAAACCTCCCTTAGGATGGTGGAAATTAAATGTAACAACATATGGGCATCTTGGGAGAAGAAGGAAGGTTGGGTTTTGGGTGGGTGCTGCGGGATGAAGGAACGCTTAAGTGGTGTCGGATGCAACTTATGGAAACTAGCTACCAGGTTATAGATGCACAAGCTGTGGGTCTCCGAGAGGTGCTTAAATGGATGGTCTCAAATGGGTTATCAAAGGTCATCATCGAGATGGACTCCAAAGGAGTGGTTGATGTGCTTGCTAGAGATGAGGATAACACAGAATTTGGTCTCATCATCCACGATTGTAAGGAATGGTTGCAACGAGCCTCGGACTTCATTGTTCACCATATAGTAGAAGAGCTAATATGGTTGCACGTACTTTGGTTACGCATGCTAGAAATTATTTTGATCCTTGTAATCTTTATCATGCACCATCTTGGCTTTGTTCGGTTTTAAATTTGGATGTATTGGGCGACGGTTCCGGTAATGAAAATTAATACTTTTGCTTCAAAAAAAATATAATAAAATAATAAGTATTCAGTTTAATTTGAAGTTAAGAGTATTACAATTTCTTTTTCCCCCAAATCAATTAAGGTGGATTGCATAAAAAAAAGTGAAATTCTTAGGTTTAAAATGTCAAATTTAAAGAGTCAAATGATTTAAACCACAACAATAGGTTGGAGTAAAATATCATTAATTAACAATGACTTAATTGAGTAAAATATGTTAACTGGAATTGAAATGTGAAACCAATGTGAAATCTATCTCCTTCTCATACAATACTTCGAATCGTTCCCTACCAAAAGGCATCAATTTAACGTGAAAACACACCACAAACTATGAAAAAGATGTCACGAAACTACACTTGTTTTCTTAATTTTGATGAAGTATTAGACGTCTAGTACCATTGCCGCACCAAACACGCGTAGTATATAATATCAACCATTAATGTGATTTATAGAGATGATGGTGTGCTTTCACCATATTATGTCGTACCACTATTATGACAGTAAACGTATGGTGCTAGATGATTTCTATTTGTTACCCCCCCTCCCCCTCTTCATCTTTTGTTTTCTTCATTTCTTGCATTACACTAGAACAATTCCTCATCAATTATATCAATTATTTGATGGGTGCTCATCAGTTGAAAAAGATTTCAAATGATAACATATATATTAGAACCGAGAATGAAATCCAGAACAAAGATCAAGCTGCATTTTTCCATGGACCATGAACATGATGGATCTTTCCTTAAAACAACAACAATAATAATTTCTTAATTTCTTGTCGACTAAATACTAATGTGAATGAATATATATACAATAATTTATTTAGCTGTAAATGTAGTTTTTTCAAGTTGAAAGAAAATGGCACAAGGTCCATATGTAGAAAGAGACAGAGCCACAGGTTAAAAGGATGTCCTGAGCATGCATATCTATATCCATCATGAAATTGGCTTACTATAGCTTGTAGAACAGAGTTGGTACCACCTCTCCACTTTTAACCAATACTCTTGATTAATTTCGATGCAAGTAGTAACAACAATGATTAAAACTAACAAACAATAATATATATGGTATCATTAATTAATTACGACTTCTGTTTTGATTATTTGGTCCCATTTGCTTTTAATTTTTACAAATATTAAGAAATGTGTTGAAAGGCAAATTTTGTCAGTGTGTTCTTAATTTGTCTCTATTTAATGAGTTGAATTTAAATTTGGTAGTTATAATTAAAGTATTTATTAGGGATAGATTTGTAAAATACTGCATGTTGGACTCTTGAATATAGAAATGAGACCATACATTTGGGACATGCCAAAAAGAAAAATTAGACCAAATAATTGGGACGGAGGTAGCAAAGCTCAGATTAACCCTCAGTCCCTCACCAATAGTTCCAACTTCCAAAGGCTCAACCCTTATCATAAAGAGAGAACACAATCCCCAAATGAACCATTTTCACCCGAAGAAGTGTAGGCATTTCAGTTCAATCGTCGGCCCCAAGCATATGAAATAAACAGGGGTTGGAATTGAGATTTCATCTTAAAAGGTTAACAATTTTCATCTTTTACTCCATGTCTCACCGATGTGAAATTCTTTCACTTTTTCTCTAACATTGTGATTACTCAAAATGATATGGAGTTCACTGGATACCAGAAATCAGACACAATAAGGTGAAATAAGTGGTAGAAATTTAATGAGAGTTTGAAATGTGTGGTTATTGTTGAACATTTATCAAATCAATAATTAAATAAGTGATATGTGAAATTATTATGTGAATGTATAATGAGAAACAAACAAGCACTAAATGCTAGTGCAACCATAGATGAACCTTGGAAGGCCTCTTTGTGTACCGATCCGTGGCTAAGATGGACAGCTCACATGGTCGCATAGCGTTAGAGTACATAAAATTAAATTTGATCTCTTCCTAAACGTCTGGTAGCTTTATTCTGTCATATGTGAAAGAAATCAGTAGTGATTTCTAGGAAACCAATGGTGATTTTCTTTCACCAGATGTATGAGATAAGAATGAGACTATACATAAAATGGTACATAACTACATGAAGTTAATCTAAGTCCAGATCTTGGTGTCTTAAGCTGAAGCTTTGAAATTAATATTTCCATATGACACATATTCATTCCACACAATTGCAGTTTTGATTATTTCTCTTTACGCCCTATTTTTTTTTTTTTGAAATGGGTTATTTCTGTTTACCTATTTATTATCATATTACCATAATTTTTATTTTTTACTTTCCAAATTTGTACTGAATACTGAATAGATAGATAAGTGTTTAGAATATTCTTGTTAAACCCGACGAAAACGTGCGTGTGCTTTGGCTGGTGGTCCACGGGCTGACGGTCAAACCAATCTCACGGTGAATAATAGCGTTGATTTCCTTGTCCTCTAATGATGGTGGACGCCCATGCAAAGGTGAAGCCATTTTGAGGTCAAGTTTTGTTGTTACTTATTTATGAAAAATATTGTATCTTATAGACAATGAATCAAAAATTGAACTTTGTTTTTCACGTGACACGATCAAAAATATTGAATGTATCATTCCTGCAAAGATCCGCTACTCTTTTTTCATCCGTTCTAAAATTTTTTATTTTTCTAATATATATCCCTATATATTGTGCATTTTAATCAACAAAAAAAAGCAATTGAAGTAAAATATTAAGTGCATAAAAGGGTAAATAATTAGGAAATGTATTCTCAAATCGAAATTTCCAAAAACTCTATGTACTTTATCCTTCTGATTAAGTAAAGGGCCAAAAAAAGATTCTTGAAATGTTCGTCAAACTCTTCGCATCACTAACATACTCTCATGTGTTACACGTACCTTTTATGTTTTTCTTTTTTTTTTTTTTTAAAGTTACTTTTTCGTAGTCTATAACCCTACACACAATGTGCATCAGAGCAGATGAAAATACGATGTAGGAGAAACATGATTGACATGTGTCGTATACATATATGACCATAGCGTTGTTGACCAAAAAAAGATTAATTGCATAATGTCTATTAACATTTGGTACTGTTACATGTACTCCATCCGTCCCACAAAGATATTTCTTTTTGGTTTTTATACAGATTAAGAAAACTTAATTAATGTTATTGAAAATGTACCATTTAAGAATATACTTCCTAATATACCATTTAGTTTATTTAATATTTCACTTTATTTCTTATTTATTATTGATTTCCATACACCATAAATAAAGATATATTAAAAAACTAAAAATTTAATTAAAGAGAGAGGAATATAATTTAAGACAAAAATAAAAAAATAAAAAATAAAAAATATCTCTATGAGACAGATAGAGTATTAAAGTCTATCGTACTCGTAGTCCCCATGTACTCGTAGTCCCCATGTTTGTGGAATTGAATGCGGTGTCTCGTGGTCCTTCTTACTCGCATCCCATCAAAGTTTTGCATTTTATCGAGTGTTTCTTGTCACAAGACACCGCACACGTGTAAGTCCTTTAACCACATAAGCTTATAACTCGGGCATCAAATTATTGTATTTGTTGCTTTTCTTTTTCTTTTTCTTTTTCTTTTTTATGTGGAGTAGATGGGATTTATTAATGTGTTTGTCCCTAGATTATTTCATTGGTTGACGTGATCATGTGAACGTTACATTAATTTTGATGTACTCTATTGATTTGAAGACTCAAACAATAAAGAAAAATGATACTTGATGAAAATAGAATGTGCGTTTAAAATAAGCATGTATAAAGACGGATAACTACCATGCATTTACGCGCCAAATTAAATAGTTTCTTAATTAGGTGAAGATTGTTGAGAAATGAGTAGCTTTTAGTCAATTTTCTAATAAAATGATGTGACTTATATCAGCTGTAGAACTCGCGGATATAGGTAGGTATCTAGAAATGCATGTCATTTTCCTTTAAAAAAAAATATTACTCTAGCTTTTAGTATGAGACTTATAAGCAAGATCAATCTATTTCATTTTTGTTTCATTCAGGGAAGATGAAAGTAGATTTGCATTCTCATATCCTGAGAAACTCAACCTCGTGCATTAATTGTCTATAATTCGCTGAATTAACATGATGCATGCTCGAGTGCATGAGAAATTTGGAAATGTTGTGCACAGAAGTGGCAACAATTTAAAATATAACATAAAATTAAAAATTGAAACCAGTTATAATCAATTGCCATATGGACAGACTCGTACATAGTATAAAAATTCATTGAGAGTGAGATATTTTGACATATATAAATAATGATGCTTCACAACAACAGAATAAACCCATGAAGGACAAAAAATTTAAACGCAAACACGTGTCATTAGGAATTGAGACCTATATCCTTGGTAAATTCCAATGGGATTTGAAAATATTATGAGCCATAAAATAATATATAGATGATAAAGAAATTAAATACAAAGTCAATCTATTTATTTACCTAATCTTTCTCAACTTCAAACAAGGCATTATTTCATTAGTATTAATTAGAGTGGGGGGGGGGGGGGGATTGTTGTCTGAATGATAGAGTTCGGATCTACTGTCTCATCAAAAACCCATGAATCGAGGGTCAATGCTTTTGTATCATTAATTAATAATTGTCAACTTGTCATACTCAATCTAGCTTATAATTAGCTTCAATGAAGATGTGTGGCTTTACGGCTTATTAATTTTAATTCCAGTAGTACGAGAATCATATGTATGTACGGGGTTACTTTACTTTGGGGTAAAAGGTGGAACGGCCTTATCACAAACAGCCATAGCAGGCGTGTCCCCATTTTTGTCATGCGATGGTTGATGTTGAGGGCCTTATATATGCCATCTTTCATTCTCTTTTTGTGATCACAGTATATACTAAGAAAAGAAAAACAAAAACTCAAAAACAAATTTTGAACATACACACACGCGATGAATAATACTTGTATTTATATAAATATTCCACTCTCTGTGTGTGTGTGCGCCTATATATATATATATATATATAGTTTGATTGAGTGTACAAGATAATATTTTTTCTGTGATTGTCTGGTAAAAACTAAAAAGATGTATTTGTGCCGTTAGAATTTTTGCTCGAAATACACATTTAGGGCATGTAACGCGTGATTTTTTTAATTTTTTTTTATTTTTACAAAGTGTATGAGTTTTAAAGAATAATGCTCTTTGTCTAGATTGGAAATTGTTTTACAATCTACTTGATATTTCTTTTAATCTGGACTTTAAACAAGTGAATATTTCCACCTATATTAATCTTTATTTATCTGTCTCCCAATATAAAAATAGCATATGATCTCTAATATAGATAAATAGTATTTTTAAATTAATTAGCTAGTTGTAAGAATTATTTATGATAAAGATGCTAGTATTATACTAGAATATGTCACATTGATATATATATTTGATGAGACAGTAAGAAAAAGGGTTCAATACTTCTACAAATGCTATTCTCTCAATTGCATTTATTTATGTGGCACTAATCATACTTTTTCTAAATAATTTTTGGTAGTTAAGGGTAATTAAGTGAAGCAGCCTCCCAATTGTCCATAGATCTATGTATTATATAGCAAGCTAAGAGACGAGATGATGCAATAAGTAACAATATTCATGATCTTATTCATCTTACCAATAACTAGTTACCTGTACGATGGTTAGTGGTACAAAAATGATCAAATGAGTAACGGTTACATGTTATTTTCTTATTTTTGTTTAAAAATATAAATTGATCAGACTACTATATACATATTTCATAAACCCGCAAAGTGTATAAGTTAGTTTCATCCACTGATTTCCTATCTAACAAGGCTCAATGTATAAGATGAATAATGGAGTATATAAAGGTTTCATTTTCATTGCATTAATCTTGACAAATATACATATACAAGTGGGACAAAAAATATCAGAAATTGCTATTGTAATTATTTGAAGGAAAAGAAGAAACAAAAAGGACGTTTTAATTAGCACAAAAAGCATATAAATCACATCAAAGTAGGGTTCTGCGGGGTCCCATAATTTAGACGACGTCTCATTTTAAGCCAACTACTGGGGGACCCATATCAGCATTTATATTCTCTTTTCTTTCATAATTTTAGATGGAGTAGTACTTTTTGTCAGTCTAATTATCATTTTTGCTTTAGACGATAAGTGCATATATAACTATAAATATATACAAACATCTATTTATCTAACATCGATCTAATAATAAAATGTTAACTAGACGGAAGACTAGTTTTCAGTCTAGACAAAAATAATATTAATCCAATTTAGAAGTTTTTTTTTTCTTTATGATTATTGGTATAGCCATGTCTTCTTATCAGCACATAACACACATGTATATATGCTATGTCAACCGAGTAACATTAGTATTTGCCTGTAACATAATTTATTTTGGATTTATATACTTTTTTTTTTTTTTTTGGGTTGAACATTTTGGATTTATATACTTGTAACATAATTTTAGTTTGTGCTGCATCATTTATGGACCTGATATTAAAGGTTCATCTTGTAACATAATTGTATTTTTGTAAGTCATTTATGAACTTGTCTTAAAAGGAGACAATTTATTAATGTCACGATTTCACGCGCACTGAAGCTCTTTATGAAGCTATAAAATTACATGCATATCATACGAAGGTTTGACATGGTGTCTTTTTTATGTAGTACTATATCATAAGCTAATTTTGAGATTAATGACATATTTATATGTGGAAATGATTTAAAACAAAGAGGCTAGTTCCTTATAAAACAATATTTATGACGTAATAATTTTTAATAATGAGGAAAGAAAGAGGGACCCACCACCTACTTCCATCTTTTCATGACACGTGTTCCTTATGAAGCAGATTCCGTGATTAACATGTACTCTATTACGGCTACCGTTAATAGAAAATGGAACCTCTTTAAAAGTATTAATTATTTGGATATTGAATTAACGTATGACCTTAATATAATATATCAGAGCTCATTAAATTTAAGCTAGTTCTATTTGAAAAGATGTAAGAAAAGCACATGACTTTTAAAATTGGTGTGCTTAAATGATTTATCTTGTTGTGAAAGCATGTTGTGGGATGGATGATGATTCCACCCTCGAGTAATAATAGATGAATATGACTAACATTTAAAGAATTCAATAAATTTTAATAAATGAATATGAATCTAAATTTTAATAAATTTGAATAAAAGAATTCAATAAATGAATATGAATCTCCAAATTTTAATAAATTTGAGCTGTCTAAAATTTAAAAAATATGTTGAAAATATCTCCCACCGAACGTAGAATTATCTCGTGGGTTGTCCAATAATTTCCTATCACGTGTGCTTCTGATGGCATAATCTCGCAATATGTCTAAAGTGAGAGATCGGGACTATACAAATGTGATATGAATGTGAAAAATATGTCAAATCTATATGAAGTGTAAACCATTATTATTGACATACACCCATCCATAATAAATCAAACTATTTATAAATAGTTGATAAACGGCGTCTCTAAGATCTTTCACGGTATTTTTTGGTGCATCACGATGTCAATAGTGGTGGGGAGCAATTCTTTTCTCAAGTAGAGTGTTTCTTACTTGTCTTGAAGCTTGATTTTATTTGTGCTACATAAGTTTCAAGGTTCTCAATTTATTTTCTCAAGTTTCCATTTTTTCCCTTTTTTCCCCCACAAGACAAGAAGTTTCCATGATCCCAAGCCCGACACATGGAACATGTGATCACCAATTTGAGTAAATTTTTAATACCAAATTGATATTCTAGATTAATGGAAAATTGTATCAATTTGATATACGAGAGGTTGAGTTAATTGATTAGAAGCACTATGTAATTATCTCATTTCTCGTTGGCCAAGCACAATACCACTAGAATATTTGCTTGACACTTTTTTTTCCTCACATTCAGGAACACTCCTATAATCCAGATCTATTAAACAGCAAACACAAGCAATTTAATTTTTCTTCTTGAATTACAAGGGGGGATTGTAGGGAGGGGGAATCATTTATGGTGTGAAAAGTTAACAAGGATGTTATCAGACCACATGAGTCTTGACACACACAATTTAAATTAATACAAATATACAATATTCTTGATGCACCATCAATAAATTAAGCAAATGCGGTGTATGCCACACATTTTTATTGTGATCTTGATAAATTTATTTAGAAACAACGAGTACAAAAGCAAACCACCAACAAACAAACAGTACTAACGATATGTATACGTCTGTTATGTAATTATTAATCTATACCAGCTCATTCACAATAATCCAAACTCTAAGACTCAAAAGTATGGGTTCACGTTCCCAAATTAAATAGGGGGAGTGTGGGGTGGGGGATGTCACATATATAGCTCCATGCCCATATCGTTGGCAATTTTCTTGATAACCCTAGTATTCAAACTTAGTTAAAAATTTCTTATTATATTTCTTAAATTTCAGGTGAATTTTTTGCAGAGGACCACTAGGCACAAGATTGTGGCTGCTGCCCAATTCATACCATGACATACTCATCGGAAAAAGTAATCAAAATCTTTGCTTTTAAATTATTTAACATAATTAACTAATCAAAGGAATAATTAATGCTATTTATCCGGTCTTTGATTGTTATTTCCTTATTAGCCGTTGAACAAATAAACAATCCTATGTATTTATGCATCCCAACTCATCTCACAATATGGTTATGCTAATTAGATTGGAGACCGGTCTAGATAAATAGCATTACTCATAAGCGTACTACGATTCAATTGTTTAAGAAATGATAATGATCTTTGAGTACAAAACGTTATCCGGGAAGAATGCTCAATTTAATTATTATAATAATAAATTCGAAACAAATTTAAGGGTAAAAAACTTATGTTTCCAGTCTCCGTGCCACTGAGAAAGACTCATTTGATCATTTTTCGTCCGTTTCAAATTATAAACAACTTTTTTTATTAAATTTTTAATTTTCTTATATGTTCTTATTTAATATTTCAACAAAATAAAACTAGTATTAAAATGAAATAATTAGTAAATGAAAGGTTAAAATTAAAGAAAATACTTTTAAATTTTACTTTTCTAACAATATTAAGTAATATTTTTTTTTATTTTTGTGGAAATAAGATTTAACCTCTGTCAGTGGGAGGGAGAGAGTAGTAAAAGTTTTATTCCCTTTAATTATCACCCAATTTATGTCGAGCAAAATTTGGGCAGGCAGTATTTAATAAAGTTTGGACCCACTGGCATGTGATTCCCCATGTGCAGCAGCATAGATTAGTTAGTCCATACATTTTTATTCAACCCAATTTCCAGATCCATCTCTGATTTAATTTTCTCAAAAATATCTCAATAAAACAATTTTTGTAATTATCAAAGTTTTCGTGAAAATAAATGGTCAACTGTTTGTGTGTTGAATGCATGCATATTGTCTCCATCCCGTTTAACAAAACGCACATGAGAAATTTGTAGTTGTATAATAATAATAAAAAAAAAATTAAAGAATTATGTTTTTGGTCGAAGAAACTCGAGCTTTTGTTTCTTAACAAAAGAGAACATATATGATGAATAGTGACTAGCAGGTCTCTTTGATTGTCGAAAATATGATCGGTCTTTGGATGCAATATGTCCATTTGTATATATCAATGTGAAGCAATATGACGAGTTAGGAAAGTTAAAAATGTGATTACGGTCATAAAATGATCTCGAAGCACGTGTCGAATTACATCTTTTAAGTGATGGAAACAAAATAGCTTAAAAATGTGGTTTCATGTTAATTTATTTGAAAAATAAATAAATATTAATTTTGGAAGAATCTCTTCTTATAAAACCTACTTCCCCGGTTTATACAACTATCATATTTCACATTCTTTTTCTAGTATACTAGCTGCCCACTCAACTACACATAGTATCCTATGGAACAAAATATCAACTTGAAGAGTTCACTTCCAAACGACCTTTATAATTTCTCCTCTTCCTCCTCCACCACCACCACCACCACCACCACCGCCAATTCCTCCCCAACTACCACCGATACGGCGGTTTCCTCAGGTACGTCTGAAGGTTCAACTCTTTCATCTTGGAACTCCGATGAGAAAAGTGGAAAGAACGTAACAGAATGTACAAACAGTATTGATCAGAAATCCAATCATGTGAGTTATCGAGGCGTGCGAAAGCGGAGTTGGGGCAAATGGGTGTCCGAAATTCGAGAACCGAAGAAGAAATCGAGGATATGGCTCGGAACATATCCCACAGCAGAGATGGCAGCACGAGCTCACGACGTGGCTGCGTTAGCCATTAAAGGCCAATCGGCTCATCTCAATTTCCCCCACTTGGCTCATCAACTTCCAAGCCCCGCCACTAATTCACCCAAAGACATCCAGGCTGCGGCTGCCAAGGCCGCCGTTGCTGCCACGGACCAAACAGCGTCCGGCGAATTCGAAGCTGAACCATCCCTCGTCACCAGCAGCCAATCCAAACAGCTTTCAAATTCTCATTCTTCAACAAACTTGGAATCATCCAGTAATTCATGCTCGATAATTTACGACGAGGATGACACGTTTTTCGACCTCCCCGATCTCTGTTTCAATGAAACAGATCATAATGTGGGATTTTCATTTTCGTACTCTGCTTCTTCATGGAAATTGGCTGCCGGAGGAGCCTCTGCAGATATCGGATTCCGGCTTGAGGATCCCTTTTTATGGGATTCCTACTGGAGATGACACCATTTCAACAGCCATATTCTTCAACCCATAAAAGAAAATCAATTGCAAGAAAAAAAAAAGAAGAAGAAGAAGAAAAGTACACACACATTCACACGCACATGTCTGTTTATGATTCTGCATATATGTGTTTATGAAGGTGAAAGCAGTAAAAAGTGTACAATTAGTAAATATTTTGCCTGAATAACGCTAGTCCATATTCTTCAATTCTCCACTTTCTATTTTTAGATCTCTGTCATTTTTAGTTTTCTCAACTTCACATTTATTGGTTTCTTGATGATAGTTAAATTATGGGATGACTCATAAGCCTTTAATATTTATTTCCTTCTGTCACTTTTTATCATTACAATGGAAGTTTTGTCGAAAAGACATAATCTCTTCGCCATAGAATTCATAAGTAGATTTTAACTTTGAGTCCGATATAAATTTACTTTCATAGAATGAGAAATAAGAGAAATGTTCTATTTTCTGAAGCTACCATTGGTTCTTTATGAAACCTATTATTTGACTCAATAAATTAAAAAAACTACGTATACTCCAGTACACGTCACTTGTTCATGGTCCATTTCGCCATTTCATTGGCTTTGTTCTAACCATTCAGCCACATATGGTAAAGCAAAAGTGCAAGAACTATGAAATACAAAAGCACAAAAGGTTTTATACTCAATAGATAATTTTATTAAAACTGAAACATATATATATATATATTAAGAAATAAATTGTAAAAAAAAAAAAGGTGAAAACCTTTATGCCCCACTATTTATGAACTATTTAATTGATAGTGAAGGGACCTTTTCTTTCCATCAGTATCTCCTTTCAAGTCTATTCCTCAATCATTTAGCCACATTTCAATGCTTCATTGGTCAAAGTGGCAAATAATGAAGATTCATCTCTTCTTCTAAGGATTTCTCGTCCCATTGCCACAATATTAATTATTTGGTCACACATAAATAAAAAAGAAAATAGGTAGATGGAGCCTGTCACCCATCTGGTACTGCCCTCCCTCCTCCCGGCATCCACACCACGAAGCTTCCATCTAACTTCGCTCGATGTTCACACTTGACTAGAAATCTGATATGGACGGGACAATTTGTAGTTCTGTTTATTTTTACATTTTTCTTTAAAAGAAAATAACCAGAATTTTCCATATTTGTAAACGCATTTCATTTTTACTTTGAAACAGAACGTTTCTGGAATGCCGATATTCCGGACAGGAAGAACTGTAGATTATGAGTCCAATCTTCAGAGGATGTTTTCTGAAGATTTGAAGAATGCAATATCTTGTCCCTTAGTAGAACAGTTGCATTTGTTTACTACCCAAAATCGAAATTCATGAAATTTGTCCTCTCCCTGAGTGGTGGATATAGAAATATCACGTTGCATCAACATGGTTCCACATGGCCGGGAGGTCGAAAA
>CAVNYN010272292.1:0-15725 GCA_963692815.1 Nyctanthes arbor-tristis | reverse complement strand
TCTAAAATATGGAATAATTAGTACTAAGTTTTCTATGCTATGTCTCATAAACCTAGGGACTAACATGTACGAACTAAAACCAAGGATACAATTATTGAAGGATATATTTGAAATATAGGTCAAATTATGAGAATCAAAATAATCAAACTTCAAAGTTGACAGACTTGGCCATGCAATGGTTGAGAAATACATGGTGCGATGATCACACACAATACGGTGAACGGATACACCGTTTATGTGGTCCAAAAATTTTTGCCATTTCTACAATTTTCCCAAACTATAAATTTATTTTAAAAAAGGGTAGAGTCTATGCGCCCAAAATTTCAGGAACATTTCTTCATTGCACATCCCACAATCCTTCCATATCTCCAACAGCATCTCATCATTAGAGATGTCAATTTTACACCCGAAACCCAATTTCCGCGGATTCTCGCCCTAAACGGGGCAGGTATTATCGCCCGGTTAAATATTAAGACGGGTACGGGGTGATATTCTCTGCCCCAAACTCTTATCGGGTCGGGAACTGGTATTCGCCGCCCCGACCCAATACCTAATAGCATTTTTTTTAATTATAAAAAACAATTGGTAAAGGAGAAGAGCCCGTGAGGATTTAAGCTCTTATACCCAAAGTTAAATCAGTGCGCCTCGACCACTTTACTCAATGTCCTTTATGATAAATTTTTTGCTAACTTTAATACATAATTCAAAATTTGAGTTTTTTTAAAATAACTTTAAATTTGATGTGTCATGTGTGGTTGAATTTTGACTTGTAGTTGAATGGCATTGACAATTTAGGCTTGATTTATGATATTTTAGATAGTTTTTTCATGTCGTTTCTATTTTTTCTTTTAACTTTTTAGTATTTTCTTAGTAGGGCAGGTAACAAGTTTTTTTCTGGTACACGCCTCGAACGTCACCCGGCCCCTACTTGATTGAATCGGATACGGGCTGGGGTTTCTTTAATGGGACGAGAGAAGACTTACCCGCCTTGAACAGACCCCATTATCATTCCTACTCACTATAGTTATAGACATCGTTACTAGCAGTAAATATTGTACCTTCACTTTCATATTATGCAACAAAATTTACTGAATTAGTAGATATATGGTTCTTTTAATGATAATCAAATGAAAATTTCCCAAATTTAATATATTAATAGAAAAGTAAAAAAATCAATGACATTCAAAAGATGAACACTTTCATCGGGAAATGGGACTGACTACATTGATTGATATGTGCAAGAGCAAGATGAGCCACGATATTTGACTTATTGGTCTCTTTGATACTGACTAGGGAAGCCACTACGGATGAACATTTAAAACATCACATTTCAACTGGGACCAATACAATGAATGGCTAATTTTAGCTAAACATCACATTTCAACTGGGACCAACACAATGAATGGCTGATTTTAGCTAAAGAGCATGCACAGGAAGAGAGCGGAGCCATTACAGATGAACATTTAAAACATCACATTTCAACTGGGACCAATACAATGAATGGCTGATTTTAGCTAAAGAGCACGCACAGGAAGAGAGCGTAGCCATTACGGATGAACATTTAAAACATCACATTTCAACTGGGACCAATACAATAAATGGCTGATTTTAGCCAAAGAACATGTACAGGAAGAGAGCGGAGCCATTACAGATGAACATTTAAAACATCACATTTCAACTGGGAGCTAAAGAGCACGCATAGGAAGAGAGCAGAGCCATTACGGATGAACATTTAAAACATCACATTTCAACTGGGACCAATACAATGAATGGCTGATTTTAGCTAAAGAGCATGCAGAGGAAGAGAGTGGAGCCATTACGGATGAACATTTAAAACATCACATTTCAACTGGAACCAATATAATAAATGGCTGATTTTAGCTAAAGAGCATGCAGAGGAAGAAAGCGGAGCCATTACAGATGAACATTTAAAACATCACATTTCAACTGGGACCAATAGAATGAATGGCTGATTTTAGCTAAAGAGCATGCAGAGGAAGAGAGTGGAGCCATTACGGATGAACATTTAAAACATCACATTTCAACTGGGACCAATAGAATGAATGGCTGATTTTAGCCAAAGAGCATGCGCAGGAAGAGAGCGGAGCCATTACGGATGAACATTTAAAGCATCACATTTCAACTGGGACCAATACAATGAATGGCTGATTTTAGCTAAAGAGCATGCACAGGAAGAGAGCGGAACCATTGCGGATGAACATTTAAAACATCGCATTTCAACTGGGACCAATATAATGAATGGCTGATTTTAGCGAAAGAGCATGCACAGGTAGAGAGCGGAGCCATTAAGGATGAACATTTAAAACATCACATTTCAACTGGGACCAATACAATGAATGGCTGATTTCAGCTAAAGAGCGTGCACAGGAAGAGAGCGGAGCCATTGCGGATGAACGTTTAAAACATCGCATTTCAACTGGGACCAATATAATGAATGGCTGATTTTAGCTAAAGAGCATGCACAGGTAGAGAGCGGAGCCATTAAGGATGAACATTTAAAACATCACATTTCAACTGGGACCAATACAATGAATGGCTGATTTCAGCTAAAGAGCGTGCACAGGAAGAGAGCGGAGCCATTGCGGATGAACGTTTAAAACATCGCATTTCAACTGGGACCAATATAATGAATGGCTGATTTTAGCTAAAGAGCATGCACAGGTAGAGAGCGGAGCCATTAAGGATGAACATTTAAAACATCACATTTCAACTGGGACCAATACAATGAATGGCTGATTTCAGCTAAAGAGCGTGCACAGGAAGAGAGCGGAGCCATTGCGGATGAACGTTTAAAACATCGCATTTCAACTGGGACCAATATAATGAATGGCTGATTTTAGCTAAAGAGCATGCACAGGTAGAGAGCGGAGCCATTAAGGATGAACATTTAAAACATCACATTTCAACTGGGACCAATACAATGAATGGCTGATTTCAGCTAAAGAGCGTGCACAGGAAGAGAGCGGAGCCATTGCGGATGAACGTTTAAAACATCGCATTTCAACTGGGACCAATATAATGAATGGCTGATTTTAGCTAAAGAGCATGCACAGGTAGAGAGCGGAGCCATTAAGGATGAACATTTAAAACATCACATTTCAACTGGGACCAATACAATGAATGGCTGATTTCAGCTAAAGAGCGTGCACAGAAAGAGAGCGGAGCCATTACGGATGAACGTTTAAAACATCACATTTCAACTGGGACCAATATAATGAATCGCTGATTTTAGCTAAAGAGCATGCACAGGAAGAGAGCGGAGCCATTAACGATGAACATTTAAAACATCACATTTCAATTGGGACCAATACAGTGAATGGCTGATTTTAGCGAAAGAGCATGCACAGGAAGAGAGCGGAGCCATTACGGATGAACATTTAACACATCACAATTCAACTGGGACCAATACAATGAATGGCCGATTTTAGCTAAAGAGCATTCACAGGGAAAGAGCGGAGCCATTACGGATGAACATTTAAAACGTTACATTTCAACTGGGACCAATACAATGAATGGCTGATTTTAGCTAAAGAGCATGCACAGGAAGAGAGCGGAGCCATTACAGATGAACATATAAAACATCACATTTCAACTGGGACCAATACAATAAATGGCTGATTTTAGCTAAAGGGCATGCACAGGCAGAGAGCGGAGCCATTACGGATGAACATTTAAAACACATATTTCAACTGGGACCAAGACAATGAATGGCTGATTTTAGCTAAAGAGCATGCACAGGAAGAGAGCGGAGCCGTTACGGATGAACATTTAAAACATCACATTTCAACTGGGACCAATACAATGAATGGCCGATTTTAACTAAAGAGCATGCACAGGAAGAGAGCGGAGCCATTACGGATGAACATTTAAATCATCACATTTCAACTGGGACCAATACAATGAATGGCCGATTTTAGCTAAAGAGCATGCACAGGAAGAGAGCGGAGCCATTACGGATGAACATATAAAACATCACATTTAAACTGGGACCAATACAATGAATGGCCGATTTTAGCTAAAGAGCATGCACAGGAAGAGAGCGGAGCCATTACGGATGAACATTTAAAACATCACATTTCAACTGGGACCAATACAATGAATGGCCGATTTCAGCTGAAGAGCGTGCACAGGAAGAGAGCGGAGCCATTACGGATGAACATTTAAAACATCACATTTCAGCTGGGACCAATACAATGAATGGCTGATTTCAGCTAAAGGGCATGCAGAGGAAGAGAGCGGAGCCATTACGGATGAACATTTAAAACATCACATTTCAACTGGGACCAATACAATGAATGGCTGATTTTAGCTAAAGAGCATGTACAGGAAGAGAGCGGAGCCATTACGGATGAACATTTAAAACATCACAATTTTCTAAAGAGCATGCAGAGGAAGAGAGCGGAGCCATTACGGATGAACATTTAAAACATCACATTTCAACTGGGAACAATATAATGAATGGCTGATTTGAGCTAAAAAGCATGCACAGGAAGAGAGCGGAGCCATTACGGATGAACATTTAAAACATCACATTTCGACTTGGACGAATACAATGAATGGCTGATTTTAGCTAAAGAGCGTGCACAGGAAGAGAGCGGAGCCATTACGGATGAACATTTAAAACATCACATTTCGACTGGGACCAATACGACGAATGGCTGATTTTAGCTAAAGAGCATGCAGAGGAAGAGAGCGGAGCCATTACGGATGAACATTTAAAACATCACATTTCAATTGGGACCAATACAATGAATGGCTGATTTTAGCTAAAGAGCGTGCTCAGGAAGAGGGCGGAGCCATTACTGATGGACATTTAAAACATCACATTTCAACTGGGACCAATACAATGAATGGCTGATTTTAGCTAAAGAGCATGCGGAGGAAGAGATGCTTTCGGATCGAAGGATCGTCCTAGAGGATAAACAACTTAGTTGAATTATTAGAGTTCAAATTTTACATATCCCTCCATCAACTCTCTTTCTGCTCATGAGAGAGAAGTTAAATCATATAGTTTTGGGTAATTTACAGTTACTGTCTCCAACCTTTCAGCTTTGTTGAAATTACATCCTCAACCATAAGTTTTCCTTCTGAAAGTCCCCAACCTTTCAAAATCATTACACCAAAGGTCCCTTATACGCAAACAGTTTATTCCTCCATTAATTTTAGGGGTATTTTGGTAAAATATATAAAAAAATAATTATTTTAATTAATATTTTCAAAATTTTAAAAATAACGGGGTACCCCCCACAAGGCTGTCGGAAATAGCAGGTGGGTGTAGGGGTTCAGCCCCCTTTTTTTGCCAGAAATGGCAGTCAATAATGGTGTAATTTAAGACATAGATGCTAGAGTTCGACTATATGTCTTTAAGATATTTTTGCCCTACTTAAGTGCTTACGGTTGACTAGCAATCGCCTCCTAAGATACAACGATGAACGACTCGTGGTAGGTTACCAAAATTGGTGCTATTTAAGACATAAAGGCTAGAGTTCAACTCTGTCTTTAAGACGTTTTTGCCCCACCTAGGTGCTTACGGTTGATTGGCATCGCCTCCCAAGATACAATGGTGAACGACTTGTGGTAGAAGCACTTTAAACCACAATATATAATGGACCAAAAATGTCACAAACTCTATTTATGGATTTTTGGAAAGGAAGGGTTGAATGCCAAAAAAAAATTGAATGAAAATGCATAAGCATGGGGGCTATATATAATATGCTAAAAGGTGCCAATGAATAGACACAACTAAGGCCAAGAGGTGCCATGAATACGCACAACAATTGAAAATTATAATTCTTGTCCGAGAGGCATTTAATTTCCTTGAAATGGTGTCACATGCACCCATTAGAATAGTTAATTAACTAATTCTAATATACGCATTCGGATTAAATCAAATAATCCCACAATACCAATTCGGATGATAACATTATTAAACCAAAAATGATAAATTCACTTAGAATAATAACTAATTAACTTTCTTAATTAGTCAAACTTAGATCCTAGGTGCAAACTTAATTAAATAGGTCCTTTTAACCTATTGTTTCTCGACCTAAGATAAAAAATCTTTCTATTTATCCGAATCACATAGTTTCAATGTGTCACCTTTAAGCTATAATTTCTCATTCACCTGGAAATAGTTAAACGAGACCAAATGTACTATAAATGCATTAAATCTAAATATTTCTCGTACATAACAAATACCGAGACTATGAATATTTGGTCAATAATGACTATACTATTATTTCCAGCACAGGAATTTATTTAAAATACTAAGTCAACAAAAACATTTATTTAAAAGAGAGAGTCTATACTTTTTGTCTAACAAAATAGAGCATTAAAAAATTCATAAAAAATTCACTAAAATATCTTTCATCATTCACTCATCCTAAATGACGTTACTCAAATCCCTTTTTTTCACACGGTGAGTTCTCAAGGGAAAAAGCTACTACATAATTCTTCTCACAACCATACTCCATCTTCTCCAAATCTTGTTGAAAGAAAGCTAAAAATCTCTTCATTAGTTGGTATATGATATTCCCAACAGTTGAGGTTTGTCTTTTCAAATGTATTTGTCCTTTCAAGAACTAAAAGTTCAATACACACATATAATACAAATCTTCTTGCACTTTTTTGGCTGATGGAAGTTAGTGTCACTGATCTAAGAGTAGGTTTCTATGTTCAATCGACATCGCGACATTAATGCCGTCATCTACACTAGATCACGGTTTTCGTGTCGTGATGTCTTAGATCATGGCATTCATGTTGTGATGTCAGTTTGAACTAGTTTCTTATTTTCTCATAGCAAGAATTGATTTTTATAAGCTGTGGTTTTGTTCTGATATTGATATATGGTTCACTTGTGAGCTATACATGCTGTACTATGTACTGTTTCACGGTATTGATGCCATGATGCCAATTTGAAGTACTACTTTCTTCCATCCCAATAGTAATTGAATTTCATAACCTATATATTTATTTTGAGGTTGATACAGTGGCTCAGTTGACATCACAGCATATATGTCATGATTTGCACTATATCATGAAATCTATGCTATTATGCTGGTTTGAACTGAATCAATTATTCAATCCCTAATTATGAGTGCGTATAAAGGTATTTTTCAATGGTTGTGTATTTTTTTTTTTTTTGTTTAGTGAGATGCATATATGTAGTTTTACAATATGTATGTTTGTAGTTTTCTTGTTATTTAGTTTTCATTTTGTATGTTTTATGAATTTTTTATGAATTAGAAAAATTGTGAATCTAAAAAACTAAAATTTATTTATTTCTTGCTGTAATGCAGCCACGGACATTAGGAATACAATCTGGATATCAGTTTCTCAAGGTGGTGAATTTTGGAGGAAATTGATGGCAATCATACAAATTTCTTTCTGCGCATCACGACATGCATGTAGTGACGCTCACCGCTATAACTGCACCGATGCAGTGATGTGATTTTGGAGTGAATTTGGGATCATCGTTTCACTGGGATGTACATAATACTATTTTAGGTATATTACATTAAATTTGTTGTATTCGAGAAGGGGGACAACATAAATTCAATGTCATTATACCGATTCACAATGTAAAATTTACCAGAACAATCACAATTAGTTCTCAGTTAGCTATAGTTCATCGTCGATAATACAATAACTAAACACATTTTTGGAACTCTCTATTTACTGAATACTCGATTTGATTGTGTTCTATTAAATTGCTGCATGGATGCAGTGATCTCAAACGCTATCATTGTATAATGTCGTGATGGTCATTTCATTCAACCTCCAATCCACATTAACTAAACGCATTGAAAACATAAATAGGAATGCTATTTCATTGAGCGTGTCAAATTACAATCGATTTTAAATCGACTCGGGCCATCATGGACCCATGCCGTGACAGTGGACTTATAGCGGCATGGGTGCAGTTACGGCGCTATGTGTCAAATCTCTGCTCTAAATTTCACCCCAATGAACAAAATTTCCTTTCCCAATGCAACACAAGCTATAACTGATTATTTCGGGGTGGGACAGTATACAAAATGCCGTCTACTACTACAAAAAAGCATAATAGGCATCGATTGTAATGAGAAATACGGGACGGTTCTGGTGGTGACGCTATCAACAGTGACGCGAATTATTTTGGTATACACGTCGGTTTGTGGGGATGCCTAAAGTACACTAAAGGCATCGGTTGTATGTAAAAAACCGACACATATATTATTTCTTAAAGAAAAATATATGAAAAGTATACTTTAGGCTTCGGTTCTTAAGTTCTTACTTAAGAACTGACAACTATAAGTTGTTTTAGGCGTTAGTTGTATATCAACAGCTGAGACCTAAAGCTTTTATTTATTTATTTATTTTAAATATACTATAGGAGTCGGTTTTTATATAATAGCAGACGCTTCTTCGTATATATTTTTTCAGTATACATAACAACATAAGAAGCTATTATAGCGCTGGAGAAGATGTAAAACAACAAACACAGCATCCAATAACAAACACAGCATCCAGAGCCAACAAGAAACATAACTAACTGCAAAAAATAGAACCAACACTTACAAACACATAACCCAATAATTGATTAAATTAATTTAGACCACTATAAATCACATAATCCGAACATCATGTATAACTACTATATTACTACCCCAATTATCACAATATAATTAGTCTAATCACATTTAACAACAAGGTCAAAGGTTAGCTATAATGTAAATTATAAATTGTGCAAAAACATTATGTCATTAATAAACCATTGGAATAATGTGCACTAACTAACTCTTGAAATGTACATGTTCGCATGAAAATCTATAATGCATAAGTAATCCATATTTTAAAATAATAAGACAAAAAATTATATACAATAGTTGATAAAGTACTTGGCCCACATATTTCAAATCTCGTCTACCTTTGCTTGATCATACAATCCAATATTATATGCCTACAACAAACAAAAAGAAATATCATTACTTTGTTAATAGAACATGTACGTGAATCTTTAGAAAATTCTTAGTTTTCGATAAATATTTATACCTTCTCAAGATATTCTAAACTACTAGAATATTGTGTGACTATATCGTACATATTTTTCATTACACAATAGCCATACTCCTTGGATCCCAGTTGCTTAGCATACTAAAATTTCCAACAAGTTGAAAATTAATATTAGCAATTAAACAACTAAAATTTGAAACATCAATAAATAGTTATTGTAACATATAGATGATACTTTTCATAACTTAATTGATTTCCTCATGAGGTTGGTCTTTCTCATTTTCCCATACTCCCACTACGTTCTACCTACCCTAAAATTGTAATGTGAGTGTGTTTAAGCTAAATAAATTCAAGCTTAATTATACAAAAAGACTTTTAACCAATCAAATTAATCCACGTGCCTCAAAAATTTGAATTTAAAAATATATTATAAACTAATCCAATTATAAACAGTACCAAACGAAACCTTAGTTATTGATAATTGGTTACATGCTCAAATCCACCTTGATATCAAATGTGCGCCTATTATCCTCAAGAAAAACCAAGTAGAACACCATATTACGCTGAAGGCATAGCATAAGCAGTAACTAGTGGTTTCTGCAATATTTTATAATAATGTAAGTTTGTATATTTTAGTCACAAATATTTCAAATTAAGCGAAAGCAAAAAAAAAAAAAAAAAGACACAAAAAGTTGTTTAATATATCTAAAGGTTTTACTTCTGAAGATACGGTATTAGAATGTACTTCTTGTCCGTCATTTTTTCAAGTATGTTGAGTATGTAGGTAAAATTCGGCCCCTCACATTACCATTATTTTTTCAAGTATGTTGAGTATGTGGGTTCATATCTTCTCCATCGAATTCAGGAAACATTCTATTAATGTTCCTCCACTGGGGAGAATCTGCCAGATGTCTGAGTTTTCTATCTTCTTTCCTCTCATCGACATGCCATCGTATTTTTTCGCATTCTTTGCATTAGCAAACATGCACTTAAATATAGTATTACAGGCAAATACCGTAACACCTTTGTCGAAGGGCCGTTCTTGTCATTCTTATCATTGCTATCCTTTTTCTTACAACGCGACTCCCCAAACTTTGGATGCACATGCAAGTCCTTGTGCTCATGTCGGTAGAAGACACAATTAGTTAGACACACATGAATCCTCTCAATTTCCATACCCAACAGACATAACAATTTCTTTGCCTTGTAGGTCGAGTTAAGAAGCTCGTTATCTTCGGGAAGCATGTCTCTTAGAAGTTCCAATAATCGTTTAAAACTCTTGTCACTCCGCCCATTTTTTGCTTTCAAGTTATATAATTTGAACACGGCGTATAACTTTATAAACTTACTACATCTAGGAAACAAAGGCTTTTCGGCATCGATAAACATGCCGCCGAAAATGTAAGAAGTCTCAATGAAATCATCTTGTATATCCCGCATCATTTCATCTATCTGGTCATTCTGGACAACTTCATCTTTTCTACCCACGTTAATCTCATCACTCTTGTTTACATGTTCTCCTCCTCAGTACCATCGTTATCACTATTACTTGTCTTAGGAACTAAACTCTCACCATGCCAAAACCACTACGTATAACCTTCTTTAAAACCATGTCTAATCAAATGGTTCTTCACTTCCATATAGCTACGATGTTTTTTAGATTCTTACAATCCTGACATGGACAAGTTCTCAATTCTTCCCGTTTATTTTTTTCTACTATCCTCGGCAAATTTTACAAACTCTTCAACCCGATTCAAATATTTTAATGAGGTACAACACCTATACATTTAACTATGATCCATATGTATCTCATGACCTATTGAGATGACCAATACATGAGTTATTTATTTTGAACAGATTATTTTCCTTACATTTTTTGATTTGCTTAATTCATTTATTTACTCATACTTGTTATTTATATATCTATTTTTACTACAAACACAATTAATTAAATATTTACATTGGTTAAGTCCCATATTTTATTTGTACATAAATATTGTTTGTTATTTAAATATTCATTAATTCAATATTTGATTTCCTTAATTCATTTTTTTACTCATTTTTTTACCCGCATATCTATTTTCATCACAAACATAATCAAATGAATTTTTACATTATTTAATTTTCAATATTTATTTGTGCATTAATATTGTTTGTTATTTACTTATTCATTTGTATCACAAAATTAAACAAGCAATTTTTAATAATTTGATATTCTTAAGTTATATATTTATCATGTTACTTACATATTTAGTTCTAACATGCTACATACATTCACTAGAACCAACAAAATTCATATTTACTAAATAAAAAAATATTAGAATTATAATGAAAATTTTTTTCATTATTCAAGTTTCTTAAATTATTTAGCACGTTAATTCCAAGCTAATTTTAATCATTTTCTTCATCAAAGAATTTTTGTATTATTTGATTTTCATTAATTATTTAAAACTCAATATTATTTAATTTGTTAATTACATATTGATCATTTGTATCATAAATTTAAAAACAAGAATTTTTCATTATTTGATTTTTTAAGTTATTTATCTACTTAATTACATGTTATTTACATAACAAACCAAATCAAAGAATTTTTACATTATGTAATTTTTTTAATTTATTTATCTATCAACACTTTTCGATCTATACACTACCATCACACTTTTACTTATCCATCTCTCAAGGCAATGCATGAGTTACAAGTTCTTATTTGTTAGGCATTTTATCAAACACATGGCGTGCAACAATTTCCGCTTCTATAAAAACCCCAAAAATTCACGCAACCTAACTAAATCCTGTGAACCCATAATAATATGAATACATATATCTAACAAATAATGTCTAAAAATTTACTTACATCCACTAAATCAACAAATTCATATTTACTAAATATATACAAACTAAAAAATTTTATTTCTCAAATTGTAAAACAAATTCTATCATTATTGCACATTAAATAACAAAAAGAGAATACTTACCTTCAAAATACTACAAAAAATGGAGGATAAGCTACCAAAACTGGATAGAAACTCAAAATGGAAAAAATGCAACACAACCACGTGCGCGAACGCCTCACGCCGCCGATCGCCAGCTGCCCGCCTCTCAATATGGTAATGCCTTCGAGTGGAAGTGGTTGGAGAGAGAGAGAGAGAGAGAGAGAGAGAGATGGGTTTTGGAAGTAGAAATATGTGGTTGGGTTAAAGGGAATTGCGAAATTGGCAGACTGGGGTTCAGTCGAAATGCGCAGAAAATACAAACTGTTGGAGTAATATACAAGTTATAAACGTCGGTTGCTGTTCGAAAACAACGCCTATTAATAATGGGCGTCGGTTCTCTTAAGGGCGTTGGTTCAATATAGAACTGACGCCCATTCAGGAGTATAGGCGTTGGTTGCAACTTTGCAACCGACGCCTATAATTTTAACACACTTTACATGTCGGTTCTTCAGCAGAACCGACGTGTATTCTTTGACGTTTAATTTCAAAATTACCACCACGTCTTGCATAGGTGTCATTTATTACAAGCACCGATGTTTAACGTGGTTTTTTATTTCAAATTCTGTAGTAGTGATCGGTTACGCTAAGTCTAAGTTACATAACTTCACAAGTTAGATTGGGCCATTTTTGGCAAAACTTGCTTAACCTCTGATCCACATGAACTAAACACACTGGAAACATCAATAAGAATACGTCCTGATCAAGTGGAACAAGTTGTGGTCAATTTCCAATCGATTCAGACTATCACTGCACCCCTACCTCTATAGTGGTATCCTAGCGGTATGGGTGTAGTGATGGTGCTCTATGTTGAATCATTGCTTCAAATTTCACCCCCTAAGAACCAATCCTCCCTTCAGTAAAACACAAGTTATAGCACATTATTTCGGGGCTACACTGTATACGAAACACCGTCACTCGCGCTAAGTCTAAGTTACATAACTTCACAAGTTAGATTGGGCTATTTTTGGCAAAACTCGCTCAATCTCTAATCCACATTAACAAAACACATTGAAAACATATATAGGAACAAGGTCTGATTGAGTGGGTCAAGTTTCAGTCGATTTTCGATTCGAGCTATCACTGCACCCATGCCGCTATGGTGGCATCATAAAAGCATTGATGTAGTGATGGTGTTTCATGTTAAATCTTTGCTCCAAATTTCACCCACATGATCCAATACCCTTTCCCAGCAAAACCCAAGTTATAGCACATTATTTTGGGGCCGGACAGCATGCGAAACATTGTCGGTCGTGCTAAGTTACATAACTTTACGAGTTAGATTGGGCTATTTTTGGCAACACTCTTTCAACCTCTGATCTACATGAACTAAACACATCAGAAACATAAATAAGAATGTGGTCTGATTGAATGGGTCAAGTTTCAGTCGATTTCGTATTGATTCGGACTATCACTACAGCCATGCTGCGACAGTTGTAACATAGAGACATGGGTGCAGTGATAGCGTTCCGTGTTGAATCTCTACTCTAAATTTCACCTTAATGAACGAGCTCCCTTTTCCAGCCAGACCTAAGTTACATCACATTATTTTGGGGCTGGATAGTATACAAAATATTTTTGGTCACACTAAGTCTAAGTTACATAATAATACAATTTAGATTGGGTCTATTTTAGCAAAACTCGATCAACCTCTGATCCACATGAACTAAGCACATTGAAAACATAAATAGGAATGTGGTCTGATTGAGTGAGTCAAGTTTTGGTCTATTTCGAGCCGATTCGGGCTATCACTGTACCATTGCTGCTATGATACCACTATAGCGGCATGGGTATAGTGATGGCGCTCTGTGTTGAATCTTTGCTCCAAATTTCGTCCACATGAACCAATCCCCTTTCCTAGTGAAACTCAAGTTATAGCTCATTGTTTTGGGCCGGACAGTACACATAACACCGTCGGTCACGCTAAGTCTAAGTTTCATAACTTCACAACTCAGATTGGGCCATTTTTGTCAAAACTCGCTCAACCTCTGATCCATATGAAGTAAGCACATTAAAAACATAAATATGAATGTGGTATGATCAAATAGGTCAAGTTTCGGTCGATTTCAAATCGTTTTAAACTATCACAGAATCCGTGCCGCGACGATTGTAACATGGCAGCATGGGTGCAGTGATAGTGCTCCGTATTGAATCTTTGCTTCAAATTTCACCCAATGACCCAGTTTTCTTTCCCAGCCTGACCCAAGTTAGAATACATTATTTTGGGGCTGGACAATATACAAAATGACGTTGGTTACGCTAAGTCTATGTTACACAACGTTACAAGTTCGATTGGATCCATTTTAACAAAACTCGATCAACTTCTGATCCATATGAACTAAACACATTGAAAACATAAATAGAAATGCAGTTTGGTCAAGTGAGTCAAGTTTTGGTCTATTTTGAATCGATTCGGGCTATCACTGCACCCCTGCCGCAATGGTGGTATCATAGTGGCATGGGTGCAGTGATGACGCTCTATATTGAATCTTTTCTCTAAAGTTCACCACACGAACCAATCCCGTTTCCCAGTAAAACACAAGTTATAGCACATTACTTTGGGGCCGGACAATATATGAAACACCGTCGGTTGCTCTAAGTCTAAGTTGCATGACTTTACAAGTTAGATTGGGTCATTTTTGGCGAAACTCGCTCAACCTCTGATCCACATAAACTAAGCACATTAAAAACATAAATAGGAACGCGGTCTGATTGAATGAGCCAAGTTTCAGTTGATTTCGAATCCATTCGGACTATCACTATAGCCATCCCGTAACGGTTGTAACATAGCGGCATGGGTACAGTGATGGAGCTCTGTGTTAAATCTCTGCTCCAAATTTCACCCTGACAAACCAGCTCCCTTTACCTAGCCAAACCCAAGTTACAGCACATTATTTTGGAGCCGAAGAGTATACAAAATGCCATCACATCACCCCTGACGCGACAATGTCATTATCACAGTATTAGTGTAGTGATGAGCTTTTGTGCTGATTTTGGGGGCCTCCTTTCGCCGGCACATACCCAATGAGTTTCCCTGCCATACCTATATTATTTTAACATGTTCGAGCAAGGGGCTATATGAACTACCTTCGATAATGCTATTTACAACTTAGTTAGTAGATATTGCAAGTTATAGCGCAAAGTGATAACAAAAACTCGTTCTTTCGTGCCTCTAAATACGTTAAACTCGTTGAAAACGTGCATATTGACCTATATGGTCATGAGTGTGATGTTGCATTTAATTTTTATGCATAGACCATCACGACACCCTTGTGGCTCTGGTGATCCTTCCACGGTACCCATGCCACGATGTCCATTGATTATGTGGCACGGTGTAGTGATGCGCCTCCAGGGCCATTTTGAGCCCCTCCTTTCACCGTGGCACATACAATGCTTTTCTCGACCACATCCCACTATGTTTGTAGTGCTTGGGAAGAAGAACACAGAGAAAACGCAAAGTGTATTTACCATTATTTTTGACAGAATTTCCCATGTATTATGAACTTTAGCAACATGTTAGTATTTACAAACCCTGTACAAAAATATCATCATGCTAGTTTGCAAAAGTGTTTGCAGAAATTTCGGCAGAGTTTTCCCTATATTACGTACTTATCCAACCTGTAACTGATTACATAGCCACATAGATCAATATATACATAAGCAAGAACACTAAGTATTACAAAGTACTACTCTTTTCAAGTCTCTATACATTCTTCA